>CM021107.1:274827138-274878189 GCA_007115665.2 Sequoiadendron giganteum
ATAAGCCCGACTTTAGTGTGTTTCAGAAGACAATCCCAACAAATATCATTAATCACATCTTAATCCTTGAAAACCACTCAAAATTTCCTAGGTGGACTAAGTCGCCACCTTGGGCGACTTAGTGCCACATGGGTTAAAAATCAAATTCAATTCAAAATTCTTGCAGAATTTTGTCTTTTAAACCCCAACGTTGGCTCATGATGTGTTATTTTGGGGAAATTAGGGATTAACATGTATAAATAAAGGGGTTTCCCCTCATTTTTTATATCTTTTATCATATTTTTCACCCTAATTCATTCACCTATATAGTTGGCTAACACATCTATCATTATTCAATCTCTCCTTCATCATTCTTCTCAAGCAAGCTAGGGTTTGTGCATTCTAAGTCATCAAGGCATATTTCCAAAGCATTCAAGGAATGAATCTTCCTCCATTGTTGCTAAAAATGAAGATCTATCATCATGACAAGGTAATAACTCCATTATTTCATGTTTTATTACATTATCTCTTCATTTGATTTGATTATCTAAAAGGGGTTTGACCAAGGAAAACCCCCATGCCCTAACATTCAACATTTTATTTCCTTCTCTCTTTGTGTGTTTGTAGATTTAGGTATCTTGGAAGATTGGAGATCATTCGAGAATGGGTTGAAGATTTTTTTAGGGCATCTCCTTGTTGATTAGGTCAATAATCTACACAAAAAGACACCTACAAACTGAAAATCAAGGTTTATGGTCCAAACACTTGGAGGAACAAAAAGTGCAGATCAAGAGCTTATGTTTCCACCTTTAGATTTTCAAAAAAGACAAAAAAGACACTCCCCTAGTTGTGGTGACTTATTCCCACTGTGCACATTTTTTTAATATTTTTGTGGATCTCGATACCCATTTGGTTGAAATAGGCTTAAGAGCAGTTTTCTGAAATCACCCTGAAAAAGGACTAAGTTGCCTAGCTTGGCACAAGTGTCCCGCCAGACATAAAAATCAGTATTTTCAAAATTTTAGAGTTCTTTCAAGTTTGCAACAGATTTCCAGGTACACATTTCTAGTTTTATAGCTTTCTATTTTGTTTCATAAGTTTTCTTAGGTCATTTAGCATAATTCTGCATATCTTAATGTGCTTTCAAACATAGTCCATTTTCTAGGTTTTTGCATTAGTATTCAATCATTTTCATCCATTTATAGTGGATTATATCCTTGCATTTAGATATACTTTAACCGCATTTGCATAATCTTTGAATGTAACACTATAATTTTGGTATCCCTCTCTCCTTTTAGGTGAAAAACCCTAGAAGTGTTAGAGACCCTAAGTGGGTACCAAAATCTATGATACAGGGAAGATGGATGCAAGTAGAATGGAAGGATCACAAATTTATTATAGATGGAATGGATAGGATGTTTGATCTATTATGGATAAGATAAGATATTCCCAACAAGAATGGTAACCATAGATAATTAATTGTTACACATGACACCTATTTTCAAGGTTTTCATTATGGTACTTTCCCAAAGCACCATAAGAATGGTTTTGATTGTTTGACGAATTATTTTTCTTTACTTTTTTTATTAAATTTTTTTTTTTCTTTGAATTTTGGATTATCGTTGATCATGTTGAATCACCTGGTGGTGTTGATGTAGATGTTGTTGTCATAGTGTGCCAATTATGTCATGTCTTGAGGAGTTACTTCACTAAAATAGTAGCACTTGTATATTGCCGATGAATGTTATTGTGAACATATTTGATACCTGAGTTGACCCTATCTAAATGTGCACATCATGATAGAGTGCCATTAGAGTCCTTATGATAAAGTATTAACACCAAGACATGATGAATGTGGGATTTGGGATTTTTAGATTTTATGTTGGATGGTGGATTTTGGGAGCGGATATAAGATGTGGATGAACTATTTGGTAGTTTGGATGTAGGATTTTTTGTTCCCCAAACTTGACATGGTGGGTGATGGAGTGTAGATATAATATTTTGAGTATGTTTGGGACCAAAATTTTATACACTTTGTATGTTAGCATTAAAGTTTTCTTTGAAGAGTGTGGACACTTTTGATAGCTTGAAGGCCTTTTTTGATGTGGCTCAATAGTTTCATTGACTATTGGATTTGGATTTGGATGTTGATTGGATTCTTTACATGATCCAATCTTCTTTGAGATCTATTTTGACTTTATCTGTCTACTTTGTTCTTTTGATTTATTAGCCTCAATAACTTGAATTGGATTTAGTAAATATATTGTGAAGTACTTCCCTTTTTTTACTCTACATATCATGAATATGGGCATATACAATTTTTTTTTTCAAATATGGGTTCAAAAACCCCTCAATCCTCTCTTGAAATGTAAACAACCAATTCTAAAGGGGTGTCTAATAATAAATTTTATGCTCTCAAAACATTGATGATTTGGAAGCAATCAAGAATGATAAGATCCTAACTAGCTAAGATGTGCACCTTTTTGATTCAGGTTCTTTATCTAATATGTAATATACTAATGAATCCTTATATATACAATAGTTTTCAAGGAAAAGGGATGTACTCACTTCGAAAAATCCTAAAAATTTTGGTGGGAATCAAGAAGTTGAGGGTTTATTGTAGGACTACAGTCTATCCATGTAGTATAGAATCAACTAGAATCTGTAGACACATGAATTTGACCACCCCCATAGGGTCAAATTTTCCCTTGTTTTTTCTATCTTGCATCCCTAAACCATATTAATTAAATAAATTATTATTTAGTTAATATTTCATCCTAGCCTAATGTCCCCTAAGGTGTTTGATTAATTAGTTGAATACCTTATCTTATTCCTCTCTCAATTAAATAAATAGTCCAATTTATTTCATTGTCAATTTACCTAAATGAATTAAATCAATTTTTAATTCATCCTTTCTCACTCTTCATGTCAACATCCTCCTACATTTTCCTTACATATATTAACCTAAATTAATATGTGATTAGGGTGTGCACATCCCTAATAACCATTAGGGTCACATCTTCCAACTTTTGCAGGTTGGTCCTAATCCTTCCTTAACCCACCTAACCCTTCATTTGCACAAACTAAATCACTAATTATCCCCTAACCTCACCTAATGCCATTCATGGAATGTACCCTAGTCAAACCTCTCATTAAAACTTTCTCCTTTCAAAGAAGTCAAACTCTTACCCCTTTGAATTTTCAATACAAATTTATTCACCCATGAATTGTGAGGAATTTTTAATTCCTCACAATCTCCCATAATGAATTTTAAATCCCTTTATCAATCCACATGAATATTTGTAAGGAATTTTTAATTCTTCACTTTTCCTCTCAAGGTACATATGGCCAAGAACCTCCTTTATGAGGAGATCTTGTCCATTCCCAAGGTACTTTCAAGTACCTCCATGTCATTTCCATCTCATCTCCAACTCACCCCCTCTTGTCCACCTCACCATCCACATGTCTTCATGTGATGGCTTGTGAGGTCTCAATTAATATTAGCCCTTGATCTCTCCAAGGATCAATCTCAACCATCCATTCATTTAGAGGCACTTCCCCTAAAAATGGTAGATATAGCCTCATTTTGGATCCACCAAGAAATCAAGCAAACTTAGCAAACTTAGCACTCATACTACCAACTTAACCAACCTCCATTGTTGCACCTATTAGAGAACTCATATCACATATAATCCTTCATCTAGCCACACCATTGCATTCATCATCTCACCACCATAATTTTAGTTTTCATGCCATTTTTCTAATCAAAGGACTGCACAACTCATCTTCAAAGGGCCAATGAAAAGGAACAATTCAAAAAAGGTAATATTGTCATTTTCTTGTGTTTTTGTTTAAATTAAACTATCTAATCTTGAGTGGATGTTTGTGTTTTTCTCCTTTCATTTCCTTTTTTTGATTTTTCACTTTTAGAGAAGAAAACACTTGTACACATTATTGGCACGCCTGGTGGGACCCACATCATAGGTCTCTTTCACTTCTTTTTGTCATTTCAAGTTTTGTGGGTTCATATTTTAAACCACAGAGGCGAATCTGCCCCAACAGGTGAGTCTTCTTGGCATAGGGGTGATTCCACATTGATATAGGTGAACATGCATATGCCTCTTCCATAGAGGGGTGAACTTGCATTCACTGATCTAGACCAACTATTGCAGAGGCGAATGTGCTTGAGTAGTATGAAAAGGAAAACTTGTTGAAAGAAGTGGCAATCCTCTTAGATCACATAAACATGAATGCTTAATCCTCTCCACCGGAGAGGCGATATCACATAGGCTATTTTCCTAAAAAGGCGATCCTGAATCTCTTACAAAGACAAATTCAACCTACACAAGGGAAAACTTGAGGTAATCCAAAATGTTAAATTTTTTTATTTAGGCTCTCATTTGATTTCAGATTTTGGTATTGATTTTCTAACCTAATTTTCAATGTTTGTGAGGTTTTACTAACCTTTATGCTGTTGGGAATGCAAGGGAAGACAAATAAGAGGGGGTGGGTGAATCAATTGTCACAAAAATTATACTTATTAAACTTATTCTTAGATTTGATAAATAAACATGAAAGGAAAAACCAATCATCACATCAGAAACCCATATAACACTAATATTTTGTGTGGAAACCTTCTGAGGGGAAAAATCATGATGGAGGTTAATCCACAAGCTTATACTCTGTTAAAAGTATTACAAATGGGAAATTCACATGCATTCAAGCACACTACCTAGAGCTCACTGCTCAAATACAAAAAGGGTTACTGCCTGTTTCACAAAAAACTACTAAGCCTTTGAGATTTTTATTTTTATCTTTGCGGCTGCACCTTATCTTTCAATTTCTCACTACCTTCGACATGTTCCACATGGCTTCCTCTTGAGGCTTTCTATTTTTCCTTATCACTTCACTCTTGCCAGTCTCCATCTGCATGACACGTGACCTTCTCTGCCTGCTTTCCGAACTGGGCCCGCCTTGCACTTTCTTTTGCTCGACATGCTCCATGTGGCCCCCTCTCAAAGCTTTTCGCTAGGCATCCCTTCGTATTTTTTTTAGGACCCGTCTGGGTGACATGTGGTAGTTGTTGCTATGCCAGTTACCTCGGAATCACTGCTGCGTCTTTTGTACTTGCCTACTACCGTGTTTTCTTCTGTGGTGTTGTGTGTTCATTTTTCCTGCTGCGTGTTTTTCTTTTTCCTTGCAATGGCTTTGCTGGCATGCTCCCGGATGATCAATGTTTGTTGTGGTGGCTCGAGGTGATCTGAGGCATCGATCCTTGCTCGTGGATTTCTTTCTCTAAATGTGTTTTAGGTGGTGGACTGGCCTATAAATGTGGCCATGTTTTTATTTATTAGGTTGTTGATTAAGTTGCTAAAAACTCCTGAGCACTGGGAAGAAGCTTTTGTAATAATTTTAGTAGATTTGAAGACTCCAGACTATGCCGAATCAATTTGGAATTTCTGTTTTTGATGCATTTAGTAAGATTGTTAGTCAGTGTTGTTATCTTCTTATATTCTATGAATGCCTATTTTTTAGCTTTTGTGATTTTTCATAGCTAAATAAATACAGATCATGTTTTCTCGATTCCTTTGTGTTGGCTAAGGTTATGCTAGATTATGCTATACAAATTAGAGGTATTTGTTACATTTAAAGTGCTTTTGAGAAATTTTTCTTGATAAACAACATTTTGGTGGTTTGGGCCTTTGCTTATTGCACTGTGCTCTGGTAATTTTGTCTATGATTTTGGCGCATCGCTTGTAGTGTATATTTTATATTTTTCTATCTTTCTAACCTTTTACCTTCCCCACTAAATAAAGAGCCAGCTTCGATAAAATCCTGGAGGTCACTTAGCTAGCACACTATGTCCCACAATAGCTAAGTTTCTCATAAGACTGTTGCTACCTGCAAAAATATTGCATCAATAGTTCTTTTTATGGCACGCTTGGTGGGACCATGAACTAGCATGTTCGCCTAATTTTCTAAGTGTGTATGAGCCATCGGCCTGCTACTAGATCACAGACTACAAGAGTCCCTAGCTAGCTCGTACCACCCTTAGTTTATGTCCACCCAAGAGGTTGGCGAGGTAGCCCTTCACCTCCTCCGTATCCTCCTTCTCCATTGTCGCCTACTCCGCTTGTACCTATGGCTACAAAAAATTATGTAGCCTGGGACTCTGATAGTCCTTTAGTTGCACCTGTGCCTCCTATAATATGGGCTCCAATCCCTGCTTTCGCTCTAAAAGTTATCCCTAAATATTTTGGGGATGAGTCGAAGACACCAGCGAAACATCTGCAAGATGTGGCAGACATATGTCTGGTACATGGCATATCAAATGAAAATGTAGCTCTTAGATTTTTGGTCACCTACTTCCAAGGAAAGGCACTAAACTGGTACAAGACTCTTGGAGCTATTACTATTGCAAATTGGGACCAGCTCGGAACCCCATTTTATGAGCATTTTTCGAATGCTGGTGATAAATCTTCGTTGTACCATCAACTGACAAATATAAAGCGAGCTCCTCATGAAGCTCTACCTGATTTTAATGTGAGGTTCCATTCGACTTGGTAGAGTGTTCCTGTTGGTTTTCATCCACTCCCAGACTTGGAATTTATGTTCTACTTAAAGTCTATCAACCCCGATATTTCCATGATGTTACAATCTCTTGGTGGAGAGACTCTTCCTAATGCTTATGCCTTGGCTGTCACTGCAAAAAATAATCTAATCGATGCAGGAAAGTTGGCACTGAGACCCATCATGCCATTGTTTCCTGAATTCAATGCCACGTAGGCCGAGGTTCCTTTGACCAGCGGTTCTGTGACTCCTCCCTAATCCATGTACGTATACCCTATAACAGCTCTGAGCGCAACTCCAACTATAGCTCCTATGCCTAATCCCTTGGCTGCTAAGATGAATGAAATGAGAGAGTAGATGTGGCCCATGACTATTGAATTGAAGACCATGAAGCGATAACAATATAGCTTCTAGAAGCCAGCATACCAAAATTATCAAGGCAAAAAAGCTCTGTGCCAATCAAATCAATGGCAAGATAGGTTGTGCGGAAATGCTTTAGCTCAGCCGAGTAACTAGATGGTTCTGATAACTCTACCGATGTAGACTGTCCATCCTAGTTTGAGTAAGGAGCTAGTTGCTAGACAAAACAACATAGTTGAAGATGCCAATTCATGGTGTTTTCCTTGTAATGATGCTCACATGCTGAGGAATTGTCCACGGGGAAATTTGCAACAAAAGATCATGGACTAACATAGCCAAGGCGGTGCACCTGGTGCTAACAACCAATCATACACCTCTCAGCAGATGGAAAATGAAGTCCTCACTACTCAAATGCAAGGGATGTCCATATGGCAAGAGTCAGACATTGTTCCAAACCAAGCACTCTTTTCTTATATGGAAGGAGAAGAGTCAGTGTTTCCAAATTATTTTCTTGTAACTCAAATACCATGAGTACAGTCCAATTACAACATGTGTTCTAAGCAAAGATTCACCAGAGAATTTACATACCCACCAACTAATGCTTCAACTTAGCCGACGCCTAGTCCGCTGGCAGGCCTGTCATCAATCCCACAACATACTAGCATGGTTCCTCCTAGTTCTCTGAATCTGCCTCCTCCAAAGGAAAAGGCTTGTATGATCATCCCAGCTATTGCCAAAGAGCCAGACGCACTGACCATGAGGCCAACACCAATTGCGAAACCTAAAGAGAAAGCAACCGCAACTCACCAGTCGTGAGCATAGTTCAATGTGGTGGAACAACTAAAGAAGTCATCTTCCAATGCTTCTTTGTGGGATGTCCTAGCTATTTCAGAGTAGAAAGTGCTATTACAAATGGCATTGTCGGGAGAGGAAGATACAAAGGGGCCTATTCAGTCCAATGAAGAAAAGATATCCAGACCGAACCTGGATAAAGTGCTAACAAATCAACCTAAGGAAAAGAAAGAAGCCGAAAAAGAAAGTAATCCTAAACCCAATAATTTCTTTCTAACACCTATCATTGGTGACAAACTATTGCATAATTGTATGATCGACTCTGGTGCCAGCACCACTGTCATGCCTAAGCAAGCAGTTGATGCTTTGGGTTTAAAATATGAGCCTCTAAACAAGGGAGTCATGCAGCTAGACAAAAAGAAAGTTGATACCATCGGGGTAATCAAAGGATTTCCTATGACATTCTTTGCCTTCCCCAGTATCACTATAAATCAGGATACTATAGTCATTGATATTCCTCCTCTATTTGGGATTTTTTTTGTCCTGAGAGTTTACAGTAAATGTCAGAGGATATCTAGCATTGGAATGGTCACAACTGATTCTGAGGACCAAACATGGAGCCAAGATGAAACTATTGTCAGAAACTTTACATTCCAAGCATGTTGCTGATGAGGCTTTACTCAAATTTGAAGCAACACACACTTCAATTACTCAAGAGGAGTGGTTCAATGTGGAAGTTTTGGAAGAAGAAGAGGATACTAGCTCCCGGATAGAGGATGAAGAAAATTTGTTGAATGAGTCTATTGATAAAAAAAATTTTGGGAATTATCATGCAACTGGACTCAGGACTTATGCCATACATGAGGAAGGGCAGTCTATGCCCAGGGTTACTAAGGATTCTGGAGGTGAAACATCATCAGAGTTATGGACTTTGCATTTTGATGGAGTGAGATGCAGAGCCAGAGCTGGAGTAGGCATATGTTTGACATCCCTGTCTAAGGAAAAGACCCTAAGGTCTTACCATTTCTAGTTCATGTGTTGAAAGAACGAAGCATAATATGAAGGTATTATCCATGGTTTAAGCCTTGTAGAACAAATGGGCACAAAGCAGATAAGTGTGTTCGGAGATTCAGAGTTGGTGGTCAACAAGATTCGAGGAATTTCTGTTGTTAAAAATGTCCATATGCGATCCTACTAACATAGAGTCTGGGATCTTATTAACAACTTTGAGGCCTTTAATATTCAGGCTATACAAAGAGAGAAGAACTCTGAATCGGACTGGATGGCAACTATCGGAGCTCTATTTGAGCTAGCCTTTGAATTATTAAGAAATAAGCATGTGATGAGGGTAATTGTAAGACCCGCTATTCCAAATAACAATCAAGATTGGAAAGTGTTCGATAGTGACACTCACATTACGTATTTTCTCCAGTTATCTGGGGAATTTTCCGATTAGCTGCAACCAAAGATCATCAAAGCTTATGGGGATCAAATTATCTAGTTGAAATCCAACAAGCTTCTGATAGGCCTAGTCACTCTAGAGAGCCTATTTGATTCTGATGATGCAATAAGAGACAAAAGGAAGCTCGTAGCTAACAAGGGTGACTACACCGACTTGCATATCAAAGAAGATAGAAAACTCAAGGTCGGGAAAGAAGTATCTCAAAAGAATAAAGACAGACTAAGGCACTTATGTGAGGAGTATCTGAGTGTAGTAGCCTAGTCATATGATGACCTAAAGGGATATGATCCTGGGATCATCGAGCATACAATTGAGTTGTCGAAAGGGATGAAGCTGGTTGATCAAAGACAGAGATCTGTGAACCCAAAGATAGAATCTCTCATGTCATAGGAGTTGAATAAATTGATCACATCCTAAATAGTGTTTCCGATCAAACACAACACTTGGGTGTCAAACTTGGTACCATTCTAGAAGAAAAATGGAGACATATGACTGTGTGTAGACTTCTGAGACTTGAATAGAGCATCCTTACAGGATAATTACCCCCTACCTTCAATGGAGGTAATTCTACAAACCGTAGCTGGCTCCAAAATGTTTTCAATGTTGGATGACTTTTCAAGCTACAACTAGATTCAGGTAAAGGAAGAAGACCAACACAAAACAACATTCACCAAAAAGTGGGGAACTTATGCATATGCCACGATACCTTTTGGACTCTCGAATGTCGGAGCCACCTTTTAGAGAGCCATGGATATTGCCTTCAAGGATTTGATCCATAAAATTATACTCATCTATCTAGATGATTTGACAGTATTTTCAAAATCTGATGATGATCACTTTGATCATTTGGAGCTTGTCTTCCAGAAGTGCCAGGAATTCAAGATTTCTTTAAACCCAAATAAATGTGTGTTCGAAGTTCCCTAGGGGAAGCTATTGCGGTATGTTGTCTCTAAGGAGGGCATTGCCATTGATCCTGAAAGAGTTGATGTGATCCAAGATCTTTCGTTACCTATAAACAAGACAGGAGTGCAGTCATTTCTAGGAAAGGTCAACTTCATTAGCCGATTCATTGCAGATTTTGCAGGGATCGTTCGGCCTATTACCTTAATGCTTAAGAAAGACCAGAATTTCAAATGGATGACAGAGGCCATAAAATATTTTGAGCTTATAAAGGAGGCTATTTCTTCTGCCCCTATGTTAGTTAACCCTTATCTATCAAAGGATTTTATTATGTATGTTTTACGTGGTGGTAACAACATTTCCACTGTACTTATGCAAAAAGATGATGAAGATAAAAGGGAATCTCCTGTTGCTTTCTACTCATGAACCTTAAAATAGTACAAGGTAAAGTATAATTTTGTAGAAAAGCAGGCCTTTTCCATTGTGAAAGGGCTTTCCGACACTTGATATCATATAATAAGGTGATTTTTTGTGTACCACATCCTAGTGTGTGGGAGTATATCATGGAAGGAGAAATCATGGAGAAAAGAGCTAATTGGATCACTAAGATCCTAGAATATGATATTGAAGTCAGGCTTGTCAAGACTGTCAAAGGAAAGGGACTGTGTGAGTACCTCGCTAAAAATAGTGAACTAGCGATAGAGTTTGAAGCTCCAAAACCTGTGTTAATAAACGAAGAAAGTTCTCAGGGCGACTAGCTTGAGGATAGAATAAACTTCATGCAGACGGGAAGGTATCCGATCAATCTCCCTTCTTTTAAGAAACATTTCTATCATTTACAAAATAGGAATTATATTCTCTTGGAGGGTGTCCTGTTCAAAAAAAATTTTAATGGCGTCTTACTAAGGTGTGTAAATGAAGAACAGGCGAAGAGAATATTGGATCAATACCACAATGGACTAGATGGAGGACATTTTCCTACAAGGACCACAACAATTAAAATTATATGTGCTGGTTATTTTTGGCCAACACTTTTCAATGATGCATTTTCATTAATTAAGTCTTGCAATGAATGTCAGTTTCATGTCCGAAAGAGGAAGAATGCTGCTATGCCATTGAGGCCTATTGTAGTAGAAGAACCCTTTGCTCAATGGGGTCTGTATTTCATTGGGATGATTAACCCTTTCTCCTCAGCTGGACATAGATGGATATTGACAACAACAGACTACTTCACTAGATGGGCAGAAGTAGTGCCATTGAACAATGCAATAGAAGTCAAGATTGTTAATTTCCTAGACGAGTTGGTAGCCAAATTTGGCCCACCAAAATAAATCATCTTTGATAATGCTAAAGCTTTCCTTGGCTAAAAAATGAACCAGTTTGCATTAAAGGATGGGGTTTTTCTAAAAACCTCTTCTAACTATTATCCCTAGGGGAATGGCCTTGCAGAGTCTAAAAATAAAAACCTCATCAGGTTAATTAAGAAGATAGGCTCAGAACATGAGAGAGAATGGCATAGTAAACTTCGGATAGCGCTATGGGCATACTGAATCACACCCAAGCAAATACTAAATACATCTCCCTATGAGATGGTTTACAGGAAGGAAGCATTGCTACATATAGCCATGGAAATCCCTGCCCTCCAATTGCTTAAATATCTAGAGATTGAACAAAATGGAGCAGTGGAGGTACGTTTTTCTGAGCTACTCGAGGTTCAAGAGAAGAGAGAACACACCCTTGAGGCAATGAACAACCGCCAGTAGGTGGTAAGGAAATGGTTTGATAAAAAGGCATCAGATCAAGAGTTACAATGTGGGGACTTGGTTCTAAAGTTCAAGGAGTGCGGGGCAAATCCCGACCAACACGACAAATTTGACAGTCTCTAGGAAGGGCCTTTCAAAATTGTCCAATGTAAATAGTTCAACTCTTTTGAGTTGGAAGACATGGAAGGCAATGCCTTAAGTATTCCAGTTATTGGAATACATCTTAAGCAATTTCATTAATTTTTCCTATGTGATGGCTATGTTAATTGGAAATATGTAATTATTTTTTCTTTCTTTAAAGGTTTTGGGTCTTCTCAGTGCTTTATGACATAATAGCAATAGTGCAGGAAATTGAAAGAATATTGTAAATGGGCTGAGATTTCTGAAAAAACATAAGTATAATATATATTGGCTGAAAATTTACATTATATAAGATAGGGGCCATTGGCCTTGTATCGAAATATATACATATGTATGCTATGAAGTGGAGCTTGGAAAAGGGAAAAAACAAAATTGGGGACCATTTTCATTCTTAGATTATCAAGCATGGGAGGGACCAAAAATTGTAGCAACCGGTAGTGCGAAATCAAGGAACACCATTCTTTCAAAATCCTTGTACCACTAGAGGTTTCAGAATGGTTCGATGTAATGCACCCACATGAGGAAGTAGCAGCCAACACGTACCTTGGCGTGATGCTCCTCATGAGTATCCAACTCAAAACCAAAGAGGAAGGGCCTAGTTGGCATGGGTCCTCCATGTAGCTATAGCAGACGAAGGTTGCGAACCAAGGGAACCCCATGATCAAATTGAGTAGCATGCACTATTTAGTCCAGTCTTTCGAGGTAGCGTTGAGTGAACATCGCTTTGTCAACTTCAAGATCTTGCGTTTGGAGATGCTGATATCCAGCAATGAGGTGAAAGAGTGGGAGCAGATGCTGGTGTTTACTCGGTACTATTCCTCATACTCTACACAATCCTTGCCAAGAACCCACTTAATTTCCTCCATATATAGTAGGTTTTTCATGCATGTCATGCATTTTAAGTGCCCGCACCTAATTTTTCCTAAGAAGGTAGCTTGAGTCTTTTTGCAGACTAACCTTATTGGTGTTTCCATGAAACGTACTATTCTAGCTAGAAAATGAAATTGCTAAGATAAGAAAATCTTGCTAAGCTAGGAATTCTAGGAAACATTGTGATTGCAATGCTGCTAATGGTCATATTTATAGACTGGTCGGGACTCACTTGATGAGGTAGGCCATAATTATGACTGAGCCGAAGTGTGTCGCCAAGCCTCTATTTTCAGTGTTGCGGCATGTGAAGTGCTGGGAATATGCAAGTACGATTGTAACTTGATCTTTTCAAGTTACCAAATTCATTAGAGATTGGCTAGGTTCCAGCATAAGGGGCTACCATCCCATCCGAATCAAGGAAAATCTTAAAGATAGGCTATTGGGTATTTCGCCAAAGTACATTCAAGAAAATCAGTCAATGCACAAAGCTTGCGAAAAGGTTTTTGCAAGGTTGGCTTGGTTTGTTGTTCAAGAAAATGAGGTTCCACCTCATGCGAAAATCATGTTTGTTAAATGTAGAGAGCAATTTAACAGGTTGGTGATCATTCCACACGCATGAAAGGCTAGTGATGTATATAGCAACTAAATGTGAAAGGCTGGCACGTACACTCACCCAGCCATTTTTCACAAAGATCAAAAGACAAGTTGAGCATGCAAAGTGCATTTATTGCAAGAGTTATCAAAAGATAAAACAAATAATTTATTTGCAAGAGAGAGAGTTTTTTAGAAGCTAAGCCGTTTGCGAAAGTTTGTGATTTTTTCTGTGAATATAGAGAAAATAACTGAGATTGCAGAGAATCCAACATAGGCCCTAGCCCCAATGAGTGTAGTTGAGAAAATGAAGAAGGTGCCCTATGTACAATATATGACTAGGAGTCTTATGCTACTCCAGGCATCCCCACAAAGCCTTGTTGGCCTTTCATTAGTCAGGTGGACCATACAATACTGAACGTGATTTCTCATAGAAATTAGGCTTTGGTTGTGGAGGATTGGGATATTGTCTTTGATCCTGAGCTATCCCACAATCCTAAGAACCTTAGGGAAGCCGCATGTGAGAAAATAAAGAAAATAGCATACCCTTTCCACAAGTGTCTATGGGACTGTGGGTTGTACATGGTTCCCCTGGTACATCCTTACCCAAAAATTGTGGCAGCATGCACGACAGGCTTTGACCAAAACACGGGAGTGATAAGTGGCACTAATTTTAGGGTAATCATCAACCCTAAGGCTATCTAGGATATGCTATGCATCTCGCTCCCTTTGACCTAGGATGTTGATATTTTTGAAGTAAAAAGAATGCATGAGAAGTGGGGAGGGCTCAGAATGGCATCACAGTTTTACCATGCTGAAATTGCTCAGTCAAAAAATACTTCAGCACCACCCAAATTTCCTTTTGGTATGGATGCTTTGAAAGTTGGGTCTTCTTCTATCGCTTCTATGCTAGCACTAGTGTGTGGTTTGGATACAGACAAGCAAGTTTTCGAGTTCCAAATGTGTCTAAGCTCTATGATGAGGAAGAACAACGTGGCTCTGCTTCTGGATTCTATGAGAGTTATTAGTGATGGTATTTGGCAGCAACTGCAAGACTTTCCTTGTCAGTTCTAGGTTCAGGTATCTCTCTTTCCTGGCCTACTTGATATTACACCAAAATCTAGATTATTTTTTGATATTTATGTCGCTGGTTGTTTTTGATGAGACTGGTAAAAGGAAGCCAGTTTCGACATGGACTCCTATCATGTCGAGAACCTTTGATTACTATGCATTTTTGGATTTGTTCTTAGCCCCAACTTTGTGGGCTTTGGATAGAGCTGGGATTAACATGACCATGCGCGTGTTGCCAAGACATAAATCCTAGTTGGGAAAGCTTGTGCCACTGAGTGATTATTTTTTTGGTATAAATTTCACCATGCTTCGCATGAGAGGTTTCACCCGGGAGCTCTTCTGGGTCCCCTGCTTTCTTTTCGATAGAGTGCTGGCCCTGGAAGCAATAATACTACTAGGGGGAAAACATTTAACCTCCTATTTAATACTATCGATTATGTTTGGTTTTGTGTCGTTGATCAAGAAAAGGACTTCGAAGATTGATACTTCAGAGATTCTATTGTCAAAGTTGGGTAATCTCAAGTCGGTGTTGATAAATGAAACTTGGCAATACAACCCCAAAAATAATTTATCATAGGTTGGCATAAGAATCCCACATCAGCCTTGGCCATTCTGGGACCCCCATAGGAATGTTGAAAAGGGGAATTTAAGGTTATATGTAGGCCTTGAATATTTTCCTATTGAGGACATGCGATCACCATGGCTGAACTTAAAATACATAGTTGGTCAGGCCAATCCAAATCAAAAGATCAACCAGGCCCTGTGCACCCAATTGTAAAAGATTGAATGGTGTCCTAAAAAGATTCAAAACTTCTAGGTTTACCGAAAGGAGACTAAGGCAAACACCAAACTTCATGAAGAGGTGGCTCTTGATGAAAATTTGATGATATCTGGGAGAACGTCCACCCAGATATAGAAAAGTCTCTGAACCCTTCAATGTCAAAGCAACAATATAGAAGGGAAGAGATTTCCACAGAGCCCAGAGAGGAAGTGACTTAGAATCCCCCTATCATCGTAGATATTCCAATGCATGAGGAAGATGCTGGTAGATAGCCTGCGCAACAGGAGGATTCACACGCAAAAACGTCGTATCCATCCAGCTCCTCTAAATCAACCAGAAAGCAACCAAGGACTACTGGTAGTAGAAGGAAGGTTATTGTTGACCTTGAGGATTCTCCAGAAGAAAAGCAAAAATGAACCAGAGAATTTGGTGGAGAAAAAGAGCAGCCGACAGAGGAAGTGGTTGAATCATCTACAGCTCCCCACGAGCCTCAGGTAACATTTCTTCCCTCTTCTCTCTCTACCATGTCTCTGGTCTCTTCTTCGTCTGCCCCTACTTTTTCATCTACACCAGTTTTCTCTACCGCTAGATATCCCAAGCAGTCAAGTCTTCACCCTACTGGTTTCCCACTTTTTTCCTCTGTGTTTCATCCCTTACCTGGAGCACAATTTGGTGTTAGTACTGAGCTCATGAGCCAACAATTCTTATCCCCGAGGCCCAACCCTTCAGTTGGTGCATCTCCAGCCTTTCCCTACACCACATTCTCAGCCCCTCTAAGTGGACAATTCATTCCACCATTCTCCTCAGCAATTATAACGAGGCCTAGCAAAACCACCTGTGTGTTGAGCATGCTATCTTTCCCGCTAGCTATCCCTCGAGAGTTCCCTTTTGTTGGTGGCCCGGGTATCCCTGCCTAGGAATATTTTTTGCAGGTTGAGGAAAACAATAGTGTCTAAGCTAGCCAAATGAGAAAGAGAAGAAAAAAGGATGCGACTAAGCAGACAGAGCCTCTCTTGCAAACTATGTTCAATGAGAGCCAAAATTCCAACGTGATTAAACCGATAGGGGAAATGCTACCAAGTGATTACTCTATCAATGCTATTGGGCTAGACTTGCAGTAGGCCCATCCATGAGATAAGGTCGAGCTAATGGAGGAGACCTAGAAAATCATGACCACTGATTACCTCAAGCTCAATCACCAGGCAAGGAAAAAGGATGAGCAGATATTAGAGCTCAAGGGAAAGGTCGATATCTGGGTAAAAAAGTTTAAGGCCCAAGAAAATGAAATAAATCACCTGGAGAAGGAGAGGAGTGCTTTTGAAAGCCAAATCAAGGAGCTTCAGGTTATGAGCACAAAGATCATTCCAACCCTCTAGCATGAGGTCGAGCAAAGCCGAGCAAATGAAGAAAAACTTCACACTGAGTCCATGCAGCTAAGTGAAGGAATGAAAGAGCTCTGGTAGAGCACGGATGCTGAAATTAATGAAACGAATGCCACTTTGAAGTTGGAGATTCAAAAAAAAAAGTAGGTAGAATTGGCCTTGGAAGAAAAATAAAAAGAGGTTTCCACTCTAAAAGAACAAGTGTCCACATTGGACAGAAACTTGTCAGACCTAAAGGCGAATTTGAGCAGCAGAGAAGCAAAGTTGGATATTTTGAAGATCCAACCTCTTGTGCCACAAATGAACTCATTGGGGATAACCAAGGAGTTATATGCATCATACTAGGATAAATTCAAGGCATTATGCCTTACTCTTCAGCCCATCCTAAAATTTATGGCGCAAGCGGCTAGCCTTTGCGGAACAGTAAGTGAAACAATACAGCAGATATAGGAGGTAACTTCTGGTAAGGTTTTGGAGGCTAGGATTTTATTGGGAAAGTTGTATACAGCTTTGATGAAGCTTTGAGCAACATGTGCATTGAGGACCGAACAACGGCGGTCATGGGCATAAGAATCCTCATCTCTATGCATGAGACTATTCAACAAGTGGTAGAATGTAGGGCTAGGTTAAACTAGGTCACTAGTGACATGCAGGTGAAATTTTCCCACTAAACTCAAAGAGTCCTCCCTTTGCCCTTCATTGCAGATCAGGCGGTAGCGGGTGTGGAACACATTGTTTCTATGATCAAGGAGAAGAAGTGGGACCTTTCTATCTTCCAATCTCCGACAACCAAGAAAATTGAGGGGATTGTGCATCCCTACAAAATTCTTGCATCAACACTGCCTAAAGGAAGACACACTATCTTTTAGTCACATTCGGTTTACATCCATCTAAGAGATCTTGAACTAAGAAAATAGCATAGGCTAATGCCTGATTATAGTTGTGATTAAGCACATGAATACTTTAGCTTCTGCTCACTCTTCTTCACACTTTACTTCTACCTTCAAAATATTTGAACTTTATTCACACATAACACTCACACATATCACATACCTCACATGTAAATCTCCTCAAAACAATCGATCATATAAATCTGTATCTAAGGATAACATCAACTAAATGTCGACCCAACAAAGTAGAAAATGTGTGCAAACTGTTGGTCCAAATCAATAAAAAATTATCAATGCGAATCAACCAATGTCGGCCAAAAAATAGTAAGGACCCAAAAAAAACTTGTCTAAAACATGAAACACCTTAAACAATTAGCCTTGAATATGTACAACACGCTATAATCACCCTGTTGGCCATGGCCATGAAAAACATGAGCACATAGAAGAAAATCACCAATCACGAGCACAAAAATTGATGTGGACCAACAAAACAAATAGATCACGATCTAGAAACATCCACAATCATCATGAATCACCACATCAACATCTACATCAACTGGAATTACTAGAATCACATCATCTTCTTTTAAGAACACCAGCTACAACAACAAAACAACTATCAGAACACAAATACTCATAACTTGATTGAATCTTCATACAAACCTCTAAACATTTTGGTGGATAAATTAGATGTACTTGAAAACAAACCCTTTAATCTATAAATACTTACCACTAATATTTTGAACTAGCCATCATACTGAACTTCACTGCTTCACTAACAACCTTCAACTTATTTTATTACAATTTTCTCAATATCCTCAACATATATAGTCTTAAAGACATTAATTCCAATAATGTTGACATTAATGAAAACTATATATCAGAAATATCCAACAATATCCAACAATCTCCCCCTTTGGCATTGATGGCCACACACGATGTGAAAAACACCATTAATGCAACTTTCTCTTAGCACTTTCGCCCCCCTTAGGTTTTGACTCCTTTCTCCTTAACTCTTCCATAATTTTTCACATGAATCTGCTCCCCCTTTGACATCAATGACAAAGGTACAAAATATCTTTCTCCACACAATCTCTAAACCACATATCTGAACATCTCACTACTCCCCTTGAGTAGCAGCCACCATGACATCAATCTGGATCTCAAGATATGACTATGAAATGAATGGACTAATGCAAGTCAATGTATCTTAAATTCTAATTAGGAGGGGTAATCACCTTGAGCTTCCCTCTGAGATAATCAAAAGTATGCTTAGGAAATGGATTGGTAAAGATATTTGCAATTTGTTCCTTAGTAGGCACATACTCCAATCTGACTTCCTTTTCACTCACCTTCTCTCTCAAAAAGTGAAAGTTGATAGATATATGCTTGGTTTTTGAATGAAACACATAATTCTTAGAAATTTTAATTGCACTTGAATTACCACAAAATATAGCAATAGGTTCATCATACACAACTGGGTATGTGCAGGATCATCATGGAAAAAATAGGCCCTTATGTGGCAATAAAATTAAAAAAATCAGAGTTAAGCAACTTGAGGTAAAAATTTGAATAAGTTGTCTATATTATTCCAAAAATATGTAAGAATAGAATCTGTAGCAACTTGAATGTAGTTTCTAAACTACTAAGTTTTTTTTAAAAATATATATTTGGTGAAAATTTGAAATTTCAATGCAGTAGTACTTAAATTTCAAGGAAAAAATAAGAAGTAGGTGTCTCTCTGACCACCCTAACTACAATAAAATGATAATATTTTTTTATAATATTTTAGATATAACTAGGGGAATCATGTCCCAATGTGCTGCATATTTTTTTGTAATTTTTTCCAAGTAAATAATTAATTATGATTTTTTTATTACAAATTTTAAAAATATAAAAACTCGTATGTCTAACCACCTTAAATTGGTCAAAACTTCATGAAATTCAATATATATTTTTTTAATCCTATAGTATGCGAAGCATAGAATGTGACACATGTTTTGGATTCAAAAAAGTGATACCATTTGAAAGCTATAGATGTTTTTCAATCAACCTATCAATCAAGACTTTAGTCGCAATTCAAATAGAAAATGAATAATAATTATTTATTAAATTTAAAGTAAAGCATAATTTATATTTCACCTCCTTTAAAAACCCTTTTTGTTTCATCAATTTTGGGTAAAAAAAAGTCGTCAGCCACATGGGCCATCATATCACTTAGATATCACCACTTTTTGGCCCATCATGATCCTGCACATACCCAACTATGATATATTTCAACATTTGCTTCATCCATAATACTTTAGTGCAATTGTTAGCAACATCAATGTATTATGCCTCTTTAGTAGATAAAGAAATGGCATTATGCTTCTTAATCATGAAATCAACTTCTTTCTCAAGAAAAATGCACCACCACTAGTACTCTTTTTGTCATTCACATCTCTTGCCCAATCAACATCAGTAAAAGAACTCAAAGTAAGGTCATCTTCTTTAGGATACCATAGGCCAAAATCAACTGTCCCCTTCAAGTACCTAAAAATCCTCTTCACAACTATCACATGTGATTCCTTAAGATCAACTTGAAATCTTACAACAATGCATACAACATTGATAATATTAGGTCTAGTTCGAGTGAAATAGAGCAATCCACCAATGGATCTGTATCTATTTTGATTTGTTTTAGGAGAATCATCATCTTGAGTCAACTTACATCCGGTCACAGTAGGTGTACCAACTACCTTTGAATCTTCCATACCAAACTTCTTTAGCAATTCTTTCACATACTTGGACTGAGATATAAAGATCCCTTTATCTAGCTGAGTAATTTACAATCCCAAAAAGAACTTCATTTCTCCAATCATAGACATCTCAAAGTCACTCTGCTCTCAGCAACAAACTTCATGCACAAACTATCATCTCCTCCAAAAATGATATCATCAACAAAGACTTCAACAATCAAATCTTTATCATGATCAATCTTGAAATACAAATTACTATCATCAATACCTTTATTAAATCCAATATTCAACAAATACTTGTCCTATCTAGAATACCATGCTCTTGGGGATTTCTTAAGTCCATACAATGCTTTATTCAACCAAAAAACCATATCTCCTTGATTAGTCAATTGAAATACATTAGGTTGCTCAATATACACTTCTTCATCAAGTTCACCATTTAGAAATGTTGACTTGACATCCATCTGATAAACCTTGAAGTTTTTGTAATTAGCATAAGCAAGAAATAGTCTCACAACTTCAATCCTAGCAACATGAGAAAAAGTTTCTTCAAAGTCAATTCCTTCCATTTGAGAATATCCTTTACACACCAGTCTTGCTTTGCTTCTAATAACTTCACCTTGCTCATTCAGTTTATTCCGAAAGACCCAGTTAGTTCCAATTACATTTTTGTCCTTAGTTCTAAGAACAAGAATCCATGTATCATTCTTCTCAATTTACAGTAGTTCTTCTTTCATTGCTTCCATCCGATGTTCATCTTTGCATGCTTCATTGAAATTATTAGGCTCAATCTTTGAAATCAAACAATACTCTTCTACAATTATTCTCCTAGTTCGAACACCTTTTTCTTATCACCTATAATCTAATATTCTGAATGATTTAGTATTACATACCTTGGAGTCTTAGGCTGCTCTTAAACTCCAGGCTCTTGTGATCTTCCTTCTACACTTTCATTAGTTTCCTCCTCTTGATTTAGAGTTTGATCTTTCTTTCCTTTATCTATATTGTTATTCTGATCATCTAAATCATATCCACAGGCTCTAGATGGTCTAAATGTGTCTTCATCAGCTTTTACATTAGCACTTTCAATTAATTTCCTCAATCTCTTATTGTCGCACTGATAGAATTTACTTCTAGTAGAATAAACAAGAAATATTCCTTCATCACTTCTAGCATCAAACTCTCCTATATCTTCATTACTTTTGATATAGCGTTTACTCCCAAAGATTTTGAAGTATTTAACGGTAGGCTTATGACCAAACCATAGCTCATAAGGAGTCTTACTAGTATCACCTTTGACATGTACCTGATTGAGAGTATAAATGGTAGTACTCATAGATTCTCTCCAGTAGATATGAGGAACATTTCCTTCCAACATCATAGTTCTAGAAGCTTCTTAAATTATCTTGTTCTTCCTTTTCACAACTCCATTTTTCAGAGGGGTCCGTGGGGTAGATAATTGTCTATTTATCCCATGCTCTTCATAGAAATAATTTAACTCATTGGAAGTGAAATCACCACCTCTATCTAATCTCAGACATTTAATCTGCAGAGCTATCTCTATCTCAACTATAGCCTTGAAAATCTTGAATTTCTCTAGAGCTTCATATTTTTCCCTTAAGAAAGTAACCCACATCAATATAGAATAGTCATAAATGAGAAACATGAAATACCTCTCATGTTGTAAACTTCTGATTATAGAAGGACAACACAAGTTAGTATGCACAAGCTCTAATGCTTCATTTGAACAATATTGTTTGTTTCTAAATGAAACTCTAGTTTGCTTACCTAACTGAAATTCCTCACATATAGTATTAGTAGGTTTTATCAACTTAGGAAGATCTCTCACTACCTGGGCAGAGCTTATCTTGATAATATTATCAAAGTTTACATGACACAATCTTCTATGCCAGAACCAACTTTCATGAACTTGAGAAGTAAGACACCTTTTATTAGCAGTGCTTAGGTGAAAGATATTACCTTTTGTTTTTGTAAAAGATGCAATCAGATTTATAGAACTCCCCAATATTTTACACTTTCCATCCTTGAATTGAAGATTATATCCCTTGTCAACCATCTTTCCAACACTTAAAATATTATGCTTCAAACCTTCCACATATAGGACATCATTAGTGTTATGCTTACCATCAAAAGAAATGGATCCTCTACGACATATTACACCAAATTTTTCATCACAAAATATTAAAACACCTCCATCATATATTTACAAGCTCACAAATTTACTTTTATCACCTTCCATGTGATGAGAGCATCCACTGTCAATCACCCATTCATCTTTTTCTTCAACTCTGGCAGCTAGAGCTTTCTCCACATTCACGCAGCTAGTAGATTCAACAGGTACATAATTATTTTCCTTTATAGAAATAAATACAAACTCATCCTCACTTGCATTCCCTTTATCAGATTCATCATTTGTCACACCTTCATCAACAGAAAAATAACACTTTCTTTGGAATCTAGGCTTGTTAGATCTTGGCTTAGGAACTCTTTCAGGACACCTTGAGAAAAAATGACTTATCTTATTGCAAGAAAAACATTTAAGAGGAAAGTTCCCTTTATACTTACCTTTCCTTTGGCTACTCTTTTGACAAGAAGTGCTTCAAGCTCATCTAGCTTTCTCTCTTCTTCTTCAATCTCTCTCATTTCCTACTCATACTTGGATATTTTTCTAGAAGAACTGTATCTCGCATAATATCTCAACTTATCTTTCCCAGATATAGTAGATTTGAATGCATATTCTATCTTAGGAAGAGATTCACCAAAATCACTTAACTCAAAAGCAGCAAGCTTACCAATCAACATGTCTCTGGTTACATTTTTCATAGTTCCGATCTCCTCAATAGCAACAACTTTGTGTTTGTATGCAACAAGAAGGGATCTGAGCAGTTTAATAGCAACAATCTCTAATTCTTCCAATGCACCACCAACACATCTAATACTACACACTAATTCATTCACTCACTACATAAAATAAGTGATGTTCTCATCTTCACCCATTCTCAGTGTTTCATATTTCCCTTTCAGGCTTTGCAACTTAGAAATCTTCACATGGGTATCACCTTCATACAAGGTTTCCAAATTTTTCCAGATCTCATAAGCAGTCTTCAGCTCCATTACATTTGTCTTCTCAGAATCAATCAAAGCACTCAACAATGCTTCCTTAGCCCTGATATTGTACTCAAATTCCTTAATCTCACCAGCAATAGAAGGACCATTCTGAGGGATAATATATATATTCTTTGTAATTATCTGGTATGGTTCACCAATGCATCTTAGATGACACTCCATTCGAGTCTTCTATAGAGAATAATTTCTTCCATCAAATCTTGGACTATCCTTCTTATATTTTTCCATCTCAGATCACCTCAAGTGATCAAGCTTCTCCAGAGGAACCTGCTCTGATACCAATTGTTGGCAACACAAGGGTAGCCAACTGTGAGGAGGGGTGAATCAGTTGTCACATAAATTATACTTATTAAAATTATTCTCAGATCTGATAAATAAATATGAAAGAAAAAACCAATCATCACATCAGAAACACACATAAACCAAGATTTTTGCGTGGAAACCATGTTAGGGGAAAAACCACAATGGAGGTTAATCGACAAGTTTCTGGTCTTTTAGAAGTATTAAAAATGGCGAATGCACATGCATTTAGGCACACTTCCTAGAGCTCATTGCTCAAATACAAAAAGGTTTCCTACCCAAAGGAAGACACACTATGTTATAGTCACATTATGGTTACATTCATCTAAGAGATATTGAACTGAGAAAATAGCATATGCTAATGCCTAATTACAGTTCCGGTTAAGCACATGGACACTTTCTTCTGCTTACTCTTCTTCACACTTTACTTTTTCCTTTGAAATATTTGAAATTTATTCACACATAGCACTCACACATCTTGCATACCTCACATGTAAATCTCCTCAAAAAAATTGATCATATATATCTGCATCTAAGGATAACATCAACTACATGTTGACCCAACAAAAATGTGTACAAATTGTCAGCCCAAATCAATAAAAAATTATCAATGAGAATCAACCAATGTCAGCCAAAACATAATAAGGACCCAAAAAAAATGTCTTCAACACAAAACACCTTAAACAATTAGCCTCAAAGATCCACAACATACTACAATCACCCTGTCAGCCATGGACATGAAAAACATGAACACATAGAAGAAAATCACCAATCACGAGCATAACAATTGATGAAAACCAACAAAATAGATAGAGCATGATCTAGAAACATCCACAAGCATCATGAGTCACCATAGAAGCATCTGCAACAACTCATATTAATAGAATCACATCTTCTTCTAGGAACACCAACTACAACAATAGAATGACTATTGGAACGCAAATACTCATAACTTGATCAAATATGCATGTGAACCTCTGAAACTTTCGGTGGATAAACTAGATGTATTTGAGAAAAAACCATTTAATCCACAACTCCTTATCATCAATATTTTGAACTAGCCATCATACTAAACTTCACTACTTCACTAACAACCTTCAACTTATTTTATTACAATTTTCTCAATATCCTCAACATATACAGTCTTAAAGACATTAATGCCAATAGTGTTGACATCAGTGACAACCACATATTAGAAATATCCAACAATCTCCAAAATGTGCAACACATCGTTTGCCCAAGATTAGAGGTCAAAATTACTATTTTTTTTGTTGCGGGATGAGAAATCAAAACCCCTTAGTTTGATTGTTTGTTGCTTTTCATACTAGCTAGGAACACATAGATTTAATTAAAGGGTCGATTTACTATTTTCTATGTTTGGGAGTTTTTTGGTTATGTATACTCTCCCCTTGCACCATATAGTGAGCGTGGGGATTAGAAATTACAACTTGTTCCAATCTAGTTGAGTCCACCTAGGGAGTACTAGTACACATATGCTCTCCCCTTACGTTACATGTGAGCTTGAGGATCAAAACCATTTAGTATTTCCTTCCCTTTAAAAGATCTAATTGGGGATTTCATCACCCCAAGGGATGATCTCAACCACATGTATCAATAGGGTATATAAAGGGGAGAGTTAAAGTTGTACCCCAATCCAATCGCGTCATGTCTGGTGGAGCACTGATACTAGGGTGATTCCTAGTTAAGGTGTGAATGGTTGGTCTAGGTTTCTAGTACCTTGTTGGGGCTCTCGATCCACACTTGTGATGGGTTGGTGTTCATGGTTGTTGCCTCATGTACCCTATTGATATATCAAGGATTCCCTAGAGAGCCTCTTTAGCCTAGATAAGACTCGTTTCTAGCCATGGCTTGGTGTAGTACAGGGATTGTAGATGGAACCCTAAAGTTACTCACCATGTACTCCCTTGGGTAGAGATATAAATCCTCATGGTGAACTATGATAGTTCTCAAGTGAGAGAGTGAAGGTGAGCCCATCGCATCCATTGATGATCCTATGCCACTAAATCTCTAGCTATACACCTCTACAAGAAAGGGTGATCTAGAGAACCACCCTAGTATCATGGAGTATTAACCTTGAGGTGTCCCCTCAAGGTGGTGGGCCTAAATCAAGTTTGTAATTCTTTATTACTAATTTTAAGCTTCTATTATCTGGTGTGTCTTCTCTTGATATACTAGTGATTGTCATCAATTTGAGTCAGTCCCATCCCATTGCTTGTTGATTTTTGTTTGCATCCTTTGCCATAGTCTACCCCTTCCTTCACTAGTGAATTTTATTTTTATAGGGGTGAATTTTCTTTGTGGACAAGTGACCCTACCCTAAAAAGGGAAAATATGTGTCAAATTCCAGTGCAATCATTCTAACAAGAAAACTCACTTTTATCAAGGGAAAATTTGCTAGTGGGTCGACTCTTAGATATGTGACCCCACATCTGCTTGTTCCTTGAATAGGTGATCTCGTTCCTCGCATAGGAAAACCCATGTCAGAGTCTCTTAGTCCTTTGATCATACATCTCGTAGAATAGGAAAACCCACCCTCCGTAGGGCTGATCCCACGTGAAGTATGTACCATCCCCTATTTGTACATCTAAAGAAATAGGCAATCTTGTTCCCCCAATAGGTGTTTCTACATATTATCCTTACAACTAAAGAGATAAGTGGTCTTGAAACCTAGATAGGAAAGCTTTTGTTTCCAATTCAAAGCTATAACCTCTCATCCATATTGAGCCTTATTTAGATGATTTTACTACATATTTTGGCAATCCTAAGAGTCCAGACCGTATAGTCCAAGACATAGGTGAACCCATGAATTTTAGAGGGACAAACCTACTACATACAGGGGATAAATTGTTACCTTTTGGATAGGAAATCCTAGGATTTGAACAAGAAAATTCACTAACCACAGAGGCAAATCCACCTCCCATACAAAAAATAGAGAGTGAAACCTATTAACCACTAAAATACTATTGTTTGCTGAGTTCATTCCTATGATCAAATATTTTTTTATCACCATCCATATGTTCATAATCATCATTTTCAGGCATCTTCATTTTTCAAAATTCATCGATTCTTCAAACATATCATATAGGTTCATCTTAGAACATCCCTAGAGTGCATATCTACCATCTATCCATCAATCCAAATCCCTTATACATTATTTTAAGGATATTTTATTCGATTGGGTTAGGTAACTGACCCTAATCATTATCATCCACACTCACTTAGGATTTCCATTTATCCTAAGTTAGTAATCCTTCGTGACCTCATCAATCTACTTCCATCTTGAGGTATATTTTGTGTTGTAATCATATCTTTTATAATTGAATCCAATCATCTACATCTTGTGTCATCCAGTTGAGCTCCTACACCTAGTTTGGAGGTGATCCTATAAATCCAATCCAATCAATCATTCATCGTTATCTTAGTAATCATACCATCAATTGATCCATTATCCTAGAAACCCTTTAAGTCATCATCTAGAACACCACTTAAGTGCATCTTAGGGCTTAGTGTCATCTTAGTCTCCTAGTCACTTGCATTTTCATGCCCCTTACCCAATCATAGGAAACAAACTCATGGAACAACAACAATCCCAAATTGGTTAGCCTTAGTATCCTCTAAATCCCCCAATAATGATGGTTCCTCACAATCCATATAAATAGAGCATGGTTAACCAACACAGAAATACCCATATAATCTGACCTAGAATAAAGCATGGTTAACCAACCTAAGCTCACCATTGATGAGTACCTTAGAAATCCCACCAACTTTAACATTACTGATCATCTTCTCATTGAGTCAGGGGACAAAATCCTTGCACAATTTCTTATGAGGGGTACCAAGACACCTCCTAGTTTTGCTATATCACAATATATTAACATCACACCCCTTCAACATTGGATTTGTTGAGTTCTTAGGTTAATCATGCCTCATCAGTCCTACATGTCCCCTAGGTTACCCCACATGACATGTGGTATCAACCTGGGTTTTTTAATGATGTCTTTTATGAAATACCACCCTCTCTAGTTCAGATTTCAATCATGGGTGTAGTGCATAATCCCACTAATCCCCAAGGTCCTAGTCTTAATAGTCCTCAAGTCCTTACTAGTCATCAAGATCCAAATAATCCTTAAGGGCCTGATCTTGTTATTATACATGGCATGAACATTCCCCTAGGTTTGACCCCCATACCATCTACACCACCTCTTTCACCAAATCAATTGGTCCAATTACTAAGAAATACTAGGGTCAATGCATATAATCATTTTTTCTAATGTTCCTTCTCATATACCTCCCATCCACACACACACATAAAATTTACCACCACCTCTGTTTACATTTTAGCATTAGCCTCAAGGAAATCTTGAACCTCTACATCAGCCTTAGGTTACTCCACAACAAACATGATCACAACCATCCTATCAAAAATCACCAAATCAAACCCAAATCCCATCGTAGCCACCACATCAAACCCAAATCCATCACAACCTCCATATCAAACCCAAATATCATCACAATCTCCACATCAAACTCAAATCTCATCACATTATCAACAACCACCACATCAACCTCAAGGAAATCCATCACAACCTCCTAACCAGTCATAAGTCACTCCACGAAAACAACAATCATCTTATCAACAACCACCATCTCAAATTAAAATCCTATCACATCCACCTCAATAATCCCAAATCCCATCACAACCTCCTCATCAATCCCAAATATAATCACAACCATAGCAACCCTCTCAATAAACCTCAGGTAACCCTGCTTCTCAATATATATATCATCCCCAAAGCACCTAGTATCAACAAATCACCACATCTAACCTCAATACCAATGATCATTACCATAATCCAAAACTATCTCAACAAAATCCATCTTACACCAATCCTTAATACCAACAACAAAACACTTATTATCAGCAATCTAACCCATAGTAGCCTCCATATGATTCCCAACAACAACCTATAGATAACTACTAATCCAATCCATTTTACTCCCAACAACCACCATCATATCAGTAGGCTGCCTCTTCATCATATTACCAAGCCCCATTATCATACCAAAAAATATTTACCAATCCTCAATCCACGTATCCTAACCAATACCAATAGATCCCTTCATATCCACCTCTGCCATTATATGATGAAACCATTCTTCCTCCACCATTGTCATACCAGTAATATTTGCCTTATGATTAGTCCAAACTAGTAGGTCCTTCCTGATTGGTACCAATACATAAGGAGACAGAAGACATGAAATTTGTGCTAAAAGACTTGCAAGTTGGTACATCAAAGAGTTCTTCAAATTTGAGGGCATTTTTCCTTATTTTTTTGACTCATCCATCTCACTTATTCCCTTCCCTAAAAATTTTGAAATGCTGAAGTTCGATAAAAACAAGGGTGGCAGTGATCCAAGAAACCACTTGCGAGAGTTTTACATGCATTGCCAACAATTCCTACATAATGACAACTACCTATTGAGATTGTTCCCTAGGAGCTTAATGGGACAAGCTCTATACTAGTTTATGGCTCTTCCAAAGGGGTGAATTTCTTCCTTTGCTGACTTGTTAGAGAAGTTTGTTACACACTTCTCTTTCAACCTCGATAAGGAAATAGATACTTAGATCTCTTGAAAGATAAGCAATGAGAGGGAGAAATATTTTCAAGATACCTACAAAGTTGGCGAACCCTTGCTAGTCGGCTCAAATCTAGTCTTCACGAAAGGATTTAGTAACCATCTTTGTTACAACCTCCCACCCTAAACTGTCCCATAACCTATGTTTCCATTTTATTGCCACCTTCGTAGAGGTCATTAAGAAGGGTGCTAATATTGAAAGGGCCCTTATTGCTAAAGGTCTATTCAAAATGTTCAAGGAAGATAAATATTATCCATTTAGAGATAAGTCATGTTGTTGGAATAAGAATAAAAATAATATTAATGATAGTGTCACTAACACTAAACACATCCAAGTAGCTATCACTTTACAAAGATCACAGTATACCCCTCATCCACAATCAATTTCCAATGTCATATTTGTACCACAAGGTGCACCCTATCATCCCCCATAGTCCAATCAAAACAGTCAAGAGAATAATAAATGCACATTCACTCCTTTGGGAGAGTACCTAGATGTCATTTTCAAAAGGTTGCTCCAAGTGAATTATGCAGTCACTTATCCTATGATGAATCCTTTTGATGAACCGAAGCCAAATCCCACTTGGTACAAAGAAAATGAGTATTGTGATTATCATAAGATTAAGGGTCACTCCACTAACAAATGTTAGGGGCTTAAAGGTTACAATAAATACCTCATTGATCAAAGAGATATTGTAGTGAATGCAAACCAAGCTTCCTCATCCAATTCTCAATTACAAATATATCATAATTCCTTTTCCAAACATAACCAAGGTCCTAGAACTTCTAATACAAACATTGGGTCTAATAGTAACAACCAAAATAATAGCACAAATAATATTAGCTATAAAAAGGTACCCTATAAGTATGAGATTATTATTATGTGCATCACTCAATGGGAGCCACTTGTATCTATGATCTGTGTCAAAGGAAAAGACCCTCAATTTTTTGTTACCACTCATGGTATCCACATATTAGTTCTTGGGCCATAGACTTCATCTCAACCAGCTCCTATCAACTCATAGTATACTATCCTTGATCATATTGGTAAGAGGCCCACACAAATATCCATCCTACATTTGCTAAGGTCTTCCCTAGTCCATCCAGAGATCCTTAAAAAATATTTATAGGATACACATGGGCCAAATGACATCAATCCTACTCAATTCCAATTTCTAGTAGGACACATGTCATCTACCTATTAGCTAGGGTTTAGCCAAAATGATATGTTGCTAGTTGATTCATCACACAACTATTCCTTACACATTGAATTCCTTATCACTCGACATAATATAAAAATGTCTTGGTGGATAATTCTCTACCCTCAATCTATGCACCTTAAAGTTCATAAAATAGGTCCTAGGGTATACTCATGCTAACTTGGACAATCATACCATTACAATCAAGGCATATAAAAATACAGAGAGAGACTTGTTGGTTATGTTTTTAGGAACCAAAATTAATCTTACCACTCACCTATGAATATTCCAAAATTCAATGGTTAGCAAGGGTAGGGATTTCCCAAAACATAAGTAAGGGTTCATAGGACCTTACTTCTTCACTTCAAGCTCTATGAAACCTAGGAGGGTGATCCCTAACAATGTTTTCAAAATAATACTCCTATGCCATTTGTATCAGTAACATTGTGATAAACAAAAATGATTCTCATATAGATGCTCATTTAGTAACTATATCCTGGAGAAGTTGGGTGCTTCTCAAACATAATTCACTCCTATGGCATGAGAGTGGTAGAACATCATAACATTATAACCCCTTTTTATAGAATTTTATTTGATGAATAGTTAATGACCGAGTTAATCAACACAATGCAACATTACTACTTAACTTAGTCCAGTGCCTCATCCTTGGAATGGATTCAATATCAATGCCTACATAACATGACACTAATTTCCACACCTGAAAATATATGAAGCTCTAAAATGCTGCATTATAGTGTTTCAACATTATTGTTTAACCCTTACTTCTTACTAGCATCCTAAGATTCAACTTAATACAAATTTACAGCCTTATTCAAGTATCTAAATCAATTCTTTGAATTAATAAACAAGAATAGAGCCACACATCCATCTAAAATTGATAGAGACAAATAAGATAACCTTGATTATATTATTCATAATTTGTAACACTAGTACATAGGAGAGAAAAATGGTGTTGATTTTGTGCTATTACTATTCTTTATTGCTAGTATTACCATTAAGATTACATATATGTATTGACAAACTTGAATTTAAGAAATATTACTAGACTATTCAATAATTCTTTCAATCCCTATGTGACCAAAACTCAAAATAACTCACTACCCAACCTCCTTTTTGCAAGCCCTGGAATCCAATTTATAAAGAAATGGGAGAAACAAACAACATGATGAATTGCAATTACACTTCTATTTGAGGGAAATTTTCACCCTAACTTCAGAGATTCCCATAACGGTTACAATTAATCATTTCAGGTTAAGGGGAAGCAAAAGGTAAAAAAATCCATGTAGTCTATTGAAGAAGATGAGCCAGCCTACCCAAAGGCATTGTTCATTGAGGAAACATCAGCAAAATCCCACATCCATGTAGACCAGAGAAGATTCTCCACAAGTAGCAAAGGTAAAAATTTACACACTTCCTAGAAAAGGCATATTTTTCATTGAGGATACAAAGTCTAACACTTCTCCACTACACCAGCCCAAAAGATTTCCACATTAGTACCAAAGAAAAAAAATGACACACATGCTAAAGAGGATGACCTTGATGTAGTGGAAATGGTGTCATGAAAAATAAAATTTGGACCGAGATTCTACTCTGATTTGTTAGCATCAGAGTATGCTCGCCCTCTTCATGTCCATACTGAAATTGGAGGAGCAAGTACTCCTCCCTCATCAAAGTCTTCAAATGAAACCATAGAAAGAAGGTAATGGTCTTAATCCAGGTCAGTATCACCTCCACCATTTGAAGGGCTATTAGAAATCTCAATGGGAGAATTGTGCCTCCCTAGGTAGGCCTTACAGTACTTGTTTCTTTTATTTTCTCTCTTCATACGCTCAACTGATTCCTTCCCCTTAAACTTGACCAATTCTTATGAAATGGTCATGCTCCTCAGGTGGTAACTACTCCTGAAACCACCCTTCTTGGATTTCATGTGTGCTTTCTTCTCCATGGTGTTTCAGGAGCTCCCGATATCTCAATTTCATTTTTAGGAGCATTTTTTGGGGACCCAAATAGATTAAGTCTCCTAAACCTTTTGATTACCTTGAAAAGCTCATTTGGCTTACTCATTTTACAATGAATAGAATGAGAACAAGAAGAATCTTAATTTACAAAAAAACCCTAACAGGCTTACTCTTAAAAATACTCTTGATGAACAAGCAACTCAAGCCTCCATAGTTCCCATTAGCTCATAAATAAAATGTAGACTATAAACCCTCACCACCCAAGGATTCAAAAACCCACAAACTAATATAGCCACAATTGAAACAAGAAGGTATGAGTAAATACTTATCCAGGGAAAATTTTATCATGATACCTCTGCAACCTTTTACCAAAGAAACTCTTCGCCAAACTTCTCATGGACTTAAGCTCAATGTTTAGCTTCTGAATGCAAACTTTGGAGAAAAATATGGCTAGTGGTCCTCATTATATTGAGCAATGTAAGTGTTCCAACCATTAACACTCAAGGTAAGCTTGTGTGAGAAAATTAATGACCAACTACTTAATTTTTAAACCTCAACCATTGATCACATATTGAGATAAATCAATAGATAATTACAATTAGGGTAGTTAATTATGAGAAAGCTAATTGTTTGTGCTTTGTTCTTTTTCATTAATCAAAACAACCCAAATGGATAAACATTCACTCTCTTTGCATATTTAATCATATCCTTAGCATTAAAAGGCTTGTTGTGTCATATTTACCCACTCGCCCATGGGAATTAATCCACTTGCAACTCATCACCACAAGAAAATGGGGAAAGATCATGATTTAATCTTAGAAAATTGGCCTATACTCTACTGCACTTCAATTTCACCTTCCTGCATGTACCAACATCTGATAGAATTGATGATCACAATCAAAATAATTCCCCAAATCTTGAACATGTGCCTAAAGAAATTAGTTCAAAAATTGTGTTGTTTGGGTCCTAATGTCATCTTGGAAAAATTTCAGCAATACTTCATCTCCACTAAAATCTATCTGATCCCTTATGATATTCCATGTGTCAATCACCCACTCACCTATTAAGAACTTGGGAGCAAGGGTGGGATCTGCATAAGATAGCAGGGAGTGGTTAGGATTGACCCACGTCACCCCCTATCAACCATTGATCCCAAATCCATAGTAAAATTTATTGTCATCCAAGCCAAGCGGGCCCATCCAAAAAGAAACATGTGTCAATCTACCCTCTAGCCCATTAAATTTTAAAAATACCAAATAAAATAACATGGGGTGGCGGGGAGTGGTCGATATGAAACCACGTCACCCAATGACCACCGTAGATTTCACCTTGATACTGCTCGTAGACCATAAAACAATATTGAGCCCACCAGTTATAGATAACATGTGGCTTGCACCCGCTAGCCTATGTGATTAGAATAATGGAAAATGAAACAAAGTAGGGACATGGGGAACAACCCAAATGAAGACACATCTCATGATATTGGTCGTTGATTCTCCTCAAAGCTCCACCTATTGACCTTTTGAAAGTACTTGACCCACCAATGAATATGACATGTGGCAACTTCCTGCCAACTTTTTTGAGTATTAAAATGATAAATGGTGTGGGGAGCAGTCAATATTTGTTCATGATTATTAAACAGTCATCACACAACAAATTTTTTTACATGCCACAAATGTTATCTTTTAAAAGAGGGCCATCATTAGGTAGATGATGGTCGAGGACATTAATAAATGGATTAAGACCCTAGGTGAATATTAAAACCCGATCATAGAACTAGGAAAATCATTGTGAAGGATGTCAATCCCACAAAAATAATGACAACACTTTAAAATAACTACAAGAATTTTATGGTATGATTGGGACTTAGGAGCTAGTAAAAGAACCAACTTGATGGCACAAGTCACAACATAGACAACTAGGAGCCTACACCTGAAGGTCAATAAAAAAATAGAATGCCAGTCAAGACCCTCAGACTTAAAGATTAATTAGGAAGGGTTTTAGCAATACAAACCCAAAGCACTGGTGAGGCACATAACCCTAAGCCTAGAAACAAGGGTCTAAGCTAGATATTGCAAGACTTAAAATGGAACCAAAGTAAATTTGGGGGCTTCCATTAAGACTTAGAGGGTATTATTTTCCTTCCTATCTAGGTTGGTCTTGTCATTTAATATACTACTTTCCATATCCTTGATCTGGATTTACTATATAATCTCCTTCTTGGCCACCCATGGATTCATTCCATGCAAGCCATTCCTTCCACCTACCATTAGTGTCTAAAGTTCCCGTATAATAGGGTTGAAGTTACTATCCATGCTAACCCCCAACCTTTCAAGTATTGGCATGTTCTTGAGGCCTCCTTCCCACAGTCACAACATTATCTAGGAATAGAAGTGGGAACTCCTTAGAAAAAATATTTCATTCCATCATCCATTCCATCTTCCAATCCATCATCAAATACATCTTCCACTCTATCCACCATGCCTGAATCTACCAAAACCAAATTCCATATCATTGACAAGGGCTGTGGAGAGTATGAGATGTGTACAACTATTAATGTGGAAACAGTTCCCTTGTGTCCCCACATTTATGGCCAATCATCTCAATTTGTATAGAAGGAAGAATCAATGACCAAAACCATCAACTCTAATAATATGGGTTCTACAACATTCCAATCTCTGGGCACACTACAAGACCAAATCAATGATGATATTGTTCAATGGGTTTATAGAGAGGAACCTGAACTTTACTTACCCTAATTGAGTACTTTCAAGAAGTCTATCCTTATGCTTCTAAGTTGGTAGAAAAGTGTAACTATCAAGTCGGACGGCTTGGTATTGAGGAACATGGAAGATGAAAACCCATTGAAACATTAGTTTGACCTAAGCATTTGGGCCTAGGATATGACAAGAATAAAAAGGGTTCCACATCATCTACTAGCATCTCAAATAATATTAACTTGGATAACAATTTTCTTGAAGACATACCTGAAGAAGAGGCTATCATACTCTCATATGATGGTATGGATATTCCTTTCATCTTTGACTCCACCTCTTTCTTTTCCATTATCCTTTCACTCTACCACCTTGACCTCATTGATTGGGACTTATGAGGGAGTGCACGAGTTGTGATATTTATTTTAGAAGAAACATACGTACATCTTAGGGGATCAGGGGAAGATGAAAACCCTAGCCACAAGAATAAAAGGAAACAAAATAAAAAATATTCATCTAGTGAAAAATTTCCTGAGGCACTTCTTGATTTGTCAAAAGTAAAAATAAAGGGTGTATCCACTAGTGAATACCTCGATGAGGCGCTAGAGGATGAAGATGGTTATCTTCCCCTTGTTGGATCTCACCTATTTGAATGGTCTTCAATTTTGATTGAGGAAACACAAGAAGTAAACTTAGGCATGGAAGAAGAACCCAAGATCACCTATGTGGCAAAGTCATTTTTTGAGGAAGAGTATCCTATCATTGTCAACCTACTCAAATAAGGAATTATCAACTATGCATGGTCCTATTCAGATATTCCAAGATTGGATCCCACCTTGGCTATACACCATATTGATGTCCATCTAGATGCAAAACTAGTTAAATAAAATCTCAAGAAAATGCATCCACAAGTGGCCCTACTTGCTACTTGAAAGAACTAGAAAAACTATTGGAAATCAGATTTATCAGGTCTATTGATTATTCATATTGGATATCTAATATAGTAACTATGGATAAACATAATTAGGGCATTAGAATCTATACAAAATTTTGGTATCTTAATAAAGCTTTCCAAAAAGATGATTTCCTACTTCCTAATATTGACATGTTGGTAGATCTCACAGTATGACATGCCATGCTACCCCTCATGGATGGATTCTCAAGCTATAATCAAATCGAAATTGCACCTGAAGACCAACACAAGATTGTCTTCACCACCCCTTGAGACACTTTATGTTACAATGTCATTCCCTTTGGTCTTAGGAACGTTGGGAGAACTTACCAATGTGCAATGATAGTAATCTTCCACAACTTTATCCACATTATAATGGAAGATTATGTTGATGATCTACTAGGGAAGTCAAAAGAAAGAGAAGACCATCCCAATATCCTAAGGAAAATATTTGAGTGGCTGGATCACTACAAGCTATGCCTAAATCCAAAAAAGTATGTTTTTGGCATCACATCTGGAAAACTGTTAGGATTCATTATATCTAGAAGGGGCATCGAAATGGACCCAACAAAAGGCAAGGCTATAATGTCCAAATTCTCCCTCCTCGAAATCTAAAATAGTTAATGTAATGTAGAAAATGTATCCTTTGGATATTTTCATGTTCATTTTGGTCTTTCTTGTGGATTTTGGTTTAGTTTTTCCTAGATTTAATGTTGTAATGCGGTCAAGACATTCACATTAGGTTTTGAACCTTGTAAATCAATAAAAATTCTATGGTGTCTTCCAAAAGTGTTGTGAAGTGTTGTAACCCACATTCACAATTTTATAGGATTCTTTCATTATAATTCACCTAAGAAACCTCTTTTTATCACATACCAAGCCTTATTTCAAAGTGTCATAAGGAGTTGTAACAAAATCTCACACTTTCCTAGGATTTTCATCAATAATTTGACCCTTTCTTATGTTTAAATGGCCCCATTGTGCACTTACAAGCCCTACTTAAGTGTGTTTCGGAGAACAATCCCATTAAACATAATTAATTACACTTTAATTCTCGACCCTTAGAAAAATTTCCTTGGTGGGACCAAGTCGCCACCTTGGGCGACTTAGTCCCATCTGGCATAAAAATCAAAATTATTTTAATATTCTGGTGAGATATTGTTCTCTAAACCCTAAGGTTGGCCTGCGATGAGGAATTTTTGATAAATTAGGGAAAATCGTGTATAAATAAAGGGTTTTCCCCTCATTTTCACCCCTATCTAACTGGTTGACTAATTCATTCACTCATCACTCATTCATCATTCTTCTCAAGAAAGCTAGGGTTTTCAAAATCCAAGTCATCAAGAAGCATTCAAGGGTAGATTCTTCAACCATTGCTGCAAAAAATCAAGATCAATCATCATGGAAAGTTTCTAATTCCTTCATTTCATGTTCATGCTTCCTCTTATTTCTTCATTTGGTTTAATTACCTAAAAGCCCTAACATTCAATTTTTATCTTTCTCTCCTTATGTGTTTGCAGATTTAGGTACCTTGAAGATCATTGAATGATAGATTGCAATCTTGTTGAAGGCATATCCTTGTTAGCTAGGAAAAAATATCTACTAAAAGTCATTTCCACTGTCCAGAATCAAGGTTTCAAAACTGAATACCTGGAGGAGGAGAAAGTGTTGACTGAGGGCTTCCATTTCCACTTTCAAATTTTGAAAAAAACCAAAGTGAACTAAGTCACTAATAGTGGCAACTTAGTCCCACTACACATTTTTTTCAGAATTTTTTGTAGATTCAAATAGCCATTTGGCTAAAACACTTTCTAGTGCAGTTTTCCATATCTAGGACTAGGTCACCCAGAATGGCATAAACGTCCAAGTAGACCAAATTTATAGAATCGGTAGCATTTCCAATCTTCAATATATTTCCAAGTGCATTCTTTCTATTTTACTTCCATGTTATGTTTTACTTACATTTTTATTCATCTTTCTAGGTGTTTTTGCATATCATTATGTGTTTTCAAATACTTTACATTTCTTTAGTTTTGCATCCATAGTTTATCTTATTTATCAACTTCCAACCTTAGGAAAAATCTCCTTTGATAGATTCCAGTCTCTATTGCATTGGGATATCTAGGGTTTGTTCTTGAATGTAGTGATTGATCTTTGTCCCTTACCCTTTAGGTGCAAAACCCTAAAGGTGCAAGAGGTGACAAAAATCTTAGCTATAGTTAAGAAGTCTAAAGGGAAAATTATAGTTTATCGGGCATTTCAACACTCAAATTGTTGATAAATGCTAGTCATTTACACACCTCTTGCATAAGGATATAGCTTTCAAATGGGATTCATAGTGTCAACAAGGCTTAGACAAAATCAAGGAGTATCTAGCCAACCCGCCAATATTAATGTCTCCTATCCTAGGTAAACCTCTACTTCTATATATTTTAGCCACTTTAGTTGCATCGGGGGCATTATTGGCCCAAAATGATGAGATTTCCAAAGAACTTGTCATCTATTATATCATTCATACACTTGTGGGATATGAGATTAATTATGCCCCCATGGAAATAGATTGCTTATCAATTGTTTTTAGTTCATACAACCTATGCCACTATATGCTTCTTCATCCTATCAAACTAATATCAAAAGTTGACCCACTCAAATACCTTTTATCAAGAACATCATTAACTGGTTGCATGACCAAGTGGATTATGCTCCTTAGCGAGTTTGATACAGAATATGTGGACCACAAGGAAATCAAGGGGAAAGTAATAGTAGATCAATTGGTGGATGCTCCTCTAGTAGATTCATATCCATTAGTAGCAAAGTTCCATGATGAATCATTTCTCACAGTCTTAGAATTGGATACATGGAAATTATATTTTGATGGATCATACACTCACAATGGAGCTAGTGTGGGTATTATTTTTGTCACCTCACAAGGTGACTACATCCCAAATTCATTTAGGTTTGCATTACCATGCACAAATAACATTGCTGAATATGAATCTTTAATCACATGTATTAGAATCACAGTGCAATGGAATATCACTCATCTCCATGTTTTCAATGATTCACAACTTATAATCAAACAAGTCAATGATGAATTTCAAACTAAGGATGGCAAGCTTATCTGTTATAAACACATGGTTGATGAATTAAATAATTACTTCACCCACATCTATTTTGAATAGGTCCCCAAACTATAGAACAAAGAAATTGATGCTATGACCACAATTGGTTCTCTCATTGGCATGCCTAAAGATCGAATGGATTGTGAGTTCCTAGTAGAAAAACTAATAATCCCATCATATGATATTTTAGACAATGAAATGGTGTACAAAATTGTGGGTCCCCAATTGCCTTGGTATCATGAAATTTTTCATATTTACATGAAAACATCTTACCACCCAACCTCACGTGTAACTAACACAAATATTTCATTCAACACACCTCCTGCTCTACAATCATAGGATGCACTTTATTGTAGAGGGTATTATGGAACTCTCCTTTGGTGTCTACATGAATTCAAATACCATGTTGCATTAAATGAAGCACATAGTGGTATTTGTGGGGCTCATTCTAATGGGATGGCCTCGGCTAAGAAGATTCTAAGAGTAAGATATTACTAGACAATTATGGAGCATGATGCTTGTGAATTTTTTAGGAAATGTGTACCATGTCAACAACATGCATATCTAATTCATGTTCCTACATGAGATCTACAACCTATTATAACACCATTGCCTTTCTCACAATGGGGTTTTGACTAATTGGAAAGATTTATCCTCCCTCGTCTGATGGTCACTCCTTCATAATAACTGCCACTGAATACTTCACCAAGTGGGTGGAAGAAATTCCACTTTCACAAATCACTAGATTTCAAATATCCAAATTCATCCTCTACCATATTCTCTGTAGATATGGTATCCCCTCCACTATCATCACTGAAAATGACAAGCCTTTCAAAAACTAGTACATGGGACACCTTTGTGAAACCTATCACATCCAAATTTATTGGTCAACTCCCTATTACTGTCAAGGTAATGGAAAAGATGAAGCCACCAAAAAAACCCTCCTCAAAATCCATAAATTTTTTGTCAATAATACTGGTCGAGATTGGCTCCTTCACCTAAATCCTTTCATTTGGGCATATTGAACATCCATCTGCACTCCTACTGGTGCCACTGCATATTCCCTTGTCTATGGCATAGATGTCATCTTTCCAATTGAAGTTGAGATCCCATCATTTTGTATCTCTCTAAGGAATTTAATAAGTGATGAAGATACTTATGTTGCACAACTAAGCCAGCCAGAGCTCCTAGATGAGAAGTGTAACAAAGCCTATAATAATCTTCAAGCATATCAACATCATCTTAGAAGAAGCTAGAATAAAAAGGTATGTTCCCACAAATTCAACATTGGTGATCTAGTCCTGAAAGAGAATCTACATACCCAATAGGATCAAGAAATGAAGGGAAATTTTGAAGCAAATTGGTTGGGTCCATACGTGGTTACTAAAAAATATGGTAATGAGGCATATCATCTTGCAACACATGAGGGAGAACACTTGGAATAACTCATTAACATAATGCATCTAAAATGGTTTTATACCTGTGTATGTGCATGATCATGATGGGCCAAAAAGTGGCAATGAGAAAATATCACGTTTTGGATCAGCTCAAAAATGTGGAAATGCCGAGTTGAATTTTCTAGGTTCGGGTGTCAGTACATTTACCCAAACCAAAAACCAAACCTAGTTTCCAAAAATCGAATATCCGATCCTAATCAGATATCCGATTGAAATCGGATATCTGATTTCTGGAAACTGTATATAAAAAAATAGTTGACTCTTTCAACTTCATTTGTCACAATTTGACGCGGGGACAAAAGGAAAAACCCAAATCCGATATCCGCTTCGATCAGATATCTGATTTCGAAGGTATGTATTTGGTTTTTTCAATCTGGTAATCAATTTTTCAAGTAGATTATCTTAAGTTTAAGTAGGTTTTATTAAAAAAATTTCAAAAATAAGGTTTTCTATTGAATTTTTAAAAAAACTAGAGTTTACATTGATTTTTTATTAAAAATTAAAGTTTTGAAATGGATCTTGATTAAAAATTAGTGTTTTTGATGTATTTTTATCAAAAATAAGAGTTTGTTATTGATTTTTGTGAAAAAGTATGGTTTTTTTTGGATTTTTATTAAAAACTAGCATTTTTTTACAATAATTTCATTTATATTGTGTAATTTCAATTAGTTTAATTAGTTTTTAACTTTAATAAGGTATTATGGCTATGAAAGAAAATCCACAAATTCAAAATGCTCCACCACCTCCATAGCCAAATGCTCCACCACCTCCGTAGCCACTAATTGAAGACTTAATTGGTGAAAACTTTGGGCAATTGAGGGGCATTTGTGAAATTTATCAGACAATGCCTCGATTGAGAGATATGACAAACACATTGAAGGAAATAATTAAAAATATAGAAACCCTCTCCACCCAACATAATTCCTTTTATTTGTGGTGAGAAGACATGAGGGAATATTATCAATGTGGATTGTTTTATGATGATGTGAAAGATATCCAAATAACCAAAGCCCAAATAGCCTCTATATTCATTGACCCCCGCATCAGTTTGCCAGTGAATGTTAATAAAACAAAACTTTCCATAAAATGGTGCATGCATAGGGACATTGTAGCTAACTTTTGGGATCATTGGTGTATGGTTTTTGATAAACCACTGAACAATAATTCAGACATACCATTTTACAGTTTGTGTTAGGGCATCATGTCAATTTCTTTGACATTAAACCCTTCTAGGGCATCGGTGGAGGTATGCCCTAGGATAGACCAAGGGCAGTTAGAGTAGTCCCACACCCAAATGTTCCCCTTCCTCCCCTTCCTCCACCACCTCCAATATATCATCCAGAGATTATCTAGGATGCATCCACACAAACTATTCAAGCTATTCACTCTTTGAGTGGTCATTTGGTTTTGCATACTTCTACAGTAGCTTAGCCACATTTTGGTGATGTTGGCAAATGCTCGAGTGTTGCTGCATCATCCTCCTTAGGTCCACATATTTGTGTGCCACATACTTGCACTATGTGCCACCATATATGCTTGGGTCCTTTGGTACAACCCGTTGAGCATCCCTTGGACACTTCTAATTATAACCTCAATGATGTGGACATTATAGATCAGTCACAGGCGAGTGGAGTGCACCCTACAGAGTCATCTCCTGCTAGAGAGGGAGATGCTGGAATAGTGACAAAGATAAGATTTAAGTTGTAATTTCATAACTTGCATTTGTTTTTAAATGAATATTAATAAGAGATAGTATCAAGTACTAATATTTATTTACATGGTCTATTTAACAGCTGATGTCTGAGGAAGATCTCATATGGGTGACTGATAGCACCCTTAGGGCCATTTCATTTGGCTTGGATACACACATAGTATATATTTTCACACTCACTCATTTACATTTTATATTATATACTTGCTTATAATTTGAATTTTCATTAATGAAATTATATAATAACTTATATGTGTATCTTGTTTTCCTCCTATAGGAAATACCTATTGTGAGTGAGGTGTAGCATCGTCTAGACTATGGAGGTGCAAATCTAGATAAGGGGAAGGTAATTGAACTCAAATTGGATTGAATTAATATTTTTAAGATCTTATATTGATTATACATACTTCGACATAGATTGGTAGTTTCATATGTACTTGTCAATTTTATCTACAGGCAATTATGAGCTATACAAATATGATGACAAGGGACACACTACCTAAAGTAGTAGTTATTGGAAAACCTGAAAGAGTAGGCATTGAAACACCTCAAGGAGGAGGTGTCGAAACACCTGAAGGAGATAAAGAAAAAGATCAACCTAAAAAGGTATGTGCTTATTTTATTTTGTGTTTGGTAAATAAGTTCCTATTACCAATAATCATATGCTAACTTGGATCAATTTTATGTTTTTGTTCACATATATAGATTGGCATTTCAAATTTTGATTTGGTATATTCTAGGACTCCTGACCCTTTGAAGAGATGTATATTTCAGGTAATCAAGATTTCAATTTTAGAGTTCAATTAAAATTCAATGTATATTGATTTTGATGTTAATTATTTGATTTTAAATTATATAGTATAACTAATCTCAATTGTGGTTTGAATTTTTATTGTGTAGCTACCTTCAGAGCCAATGAGTGCTTCAAAGAGGCTCAATTTTGATGATCCACCAGTAGTTTAGGATGAGATAGACATTTTGGCATGTAAATTTTGAAGACATATTGAGATCGCATATGCCACATTTTGTAAAACTTTGTTTGAGTTGGCATCAATGCCATTTTTGTATATGGACATACACTTGATTATTGGATAATTTGATATATAGAAGTTGACAATCGAAATTTAATTTGTTCCTCATGTGCATGATTAAACTCTTTGAAAATTTTATCTTGAGCAATGGTTAAATATCAATGTACAATAGCTTAAAACTGAATGTTTATATTATGTAGTTTATATTTATATCATTGATTACATTGCATTACACATCTTTCAAACTCAAATCATTAATTCACATTGCATAACTAACAACCAGATGTTTATAGATGAAAATTTTTCAATTACAATATAGTTCTTGCAAAGTCAACCTAAGTAGTTATGCAATTACTTCACATTGCATAACTAAAAACTATGAGCAGTTGTCAATTGCATTTGTTTGTCATTGAATTCTATGAGACCACATTTCTTTGAATATTTTTTTCAAATAGTCCACTGCCTTGTCTATGCTACCACATTTTTCATACATGATAGTGATCACATTAAGTTGAAATAAATTAAATGATAGCCTATGGCTATTTAATTTATACTCATTTTATTTAAATGGATGAGGCTGACCTTCCTTGATATTATTTTGTACTTTATTATTTTCAAGAGAGGCTGACCTCCTTGAAGAGTCACCTTATTTTGTTTAAATACGAGGTGATTTTTGTTCATTTCCCCAATCAAGTTCGTTCAGCATAATTTGTAATCCAAGCAAAAATTTGCACTCAAGCAGCAACGCTTCATCTTGCAGCAGCAGGCCGATTTCAAGGAGAAGCATATTCGATTGTATCTTTGCATCTATGAGAGGTGCTATTATTCATTGTATCAAATTCAGGCATGAGCTGGGCCTAAGTTGTAAGAAAATTTATTGTTGTGTTTATTGTGTTATGTGTTTCATTTTTTGAGTGCTTTCAATTGTATTATCTGATCTCTAAGTTGAAGATAGCGAGAGAAATGGTCATATTGTTGATGAAAAAAGATTTGACCATGTTGGCTCTTAATGGTCTTCCTTCATCTTGGGAGTCTTACATTCAAGGAATCAGTGTGAGATCAAAACTTCCCAAGTTTGATCGATTGAGGGCTGACTGTATTCAAGAGGAGTCAAGGTTGGTTGCGAGAGGTATTGGACGAAGCCCTACAAATGAATACATTCATGTTCTTTCCGCTCAATCCTCGAAGAAGGAAGGAAAAAGAGGAAAGAAAAGATGCTTCAAGAGGAATGGAGATAAAGGGTCAGATGGTGCTCATGCATTCAAGAAGAAGTGGGACCTCTATCGTGTTTACTGGGATATGATTTTCTCAAAGTCAGTCAACAAGGATTTAACATTGGTAGCTCTGCAAACCTATTCAGAATAGAGTGATCTGAAGAGGACATCCTGAAATCTCTACAGAGGTGTAAAGTTGCAAAGTGGTGCAAATTTAATTCTCAAACTCGTACGACCCAACAGACTATTCCAACACATCTAGATGGGTACGTTTATGCTAGGTATGGTTCTCTTTTGCACCCAAATACTTCGAATCGCTCTGAGATGCATTAGAGTGACGTTTTCCCTTAAGAGTCCAAAGTGCTTAAAGGAATAAATCTTTGACGAACTATTTCTCAGAAACCGTGATGCTTATAGACTCTTCGTTTGAGGATATGGGATTGTGTTGAGACCATCTACAATAACCTCTCTTGGTTTTTTCTATCTTGAAGGCATTTTCCTGTGGTGATGAGTTTTCGATTGAGGGAAAAGTTGCCAAATGCAAGTAGTGTAAAGTTGCAAAGTGGTGTGACTTTCATTCTCGAACTCATACAACCCAATAGACTATTCCAAAACATTCAGATGGGTATGTTTATGCTAGGTATGGTTTTATCTTGCACCCAAATATGATTAATCGCTCCGAGCTACATTGGAGTGGCGTTTTCCCTTAAGAGTCCAAAGTGCTAAAAGATAGCAAACTTTGATAGACTATTTCTCGGAAACTGTGATGCTTACAAAATTTTTTTCTAAGGATATGGGATCATGTTGAGACCATCTACAATAACCTCTTTCAGTTTTTTGCTATCTTGAAGGCATTTTTCCATGGTGATGAGTTTTCAGTTGAGGGAAAAGTTGCCAAATGCAAGCAGTGTAAAGTTGCAAAGTCCAGTGTAGCTTTCATTCTCAAACTCGTACGACCAAACAGACTATTCCAACATGTCCATATGGGTACTTTTACACTAGGTGTGGTTCTATTTTGCACCCAAATACGCCAAATCGCTCTGAGCTGCATTGGAGCGGGGTTTTCCCTTAAGAGTCCAAAGTGCTAAAAGGTAGCAAACTTTGACAGACTATTTCTTAGAAACCATGATGCTTACAGACTCTACGTCTAAGGATATAGAATTTTGTTGAGACCATCTAAAATAACCTCTCTCAATTTTTTCTATCTCGAAGGCGTTTTCCCATGATGATGAGTTTTCAGTTGAGGGAAAAGTTGCCAAATGCAAGCAATGTAAAGTGGCAAAGTGGTGCAACTTTCATTCTTGAACTCGTACGAACCAATGGATTATTCCAACACATCTAAATGGGTATGTTAATGCTAGGTATGGTTCTCTTTTGCACCCAAATCCACTGAATTGCTCTAAGCTGCATTGGAGCGGTGTTTTCCCTTAAGAGTCCAAAGTGCTAAAAGGTAGCAAACTTTGACGGAATATTTCTCAGAAACCGTGATTCTTACAAACTCTTCATCTAAGGATATGGGATTGTGTTGAGACCATCTACAATAACCTCTCCCATTTTTTGCTATCTCAAAGGCATTTTCCCGTGGTGATGAGTTTTCAATTGAGGGAAAAGTTGCCAAATGCAAGTAGTGTAAAGTTGCAAAGTGGTGCAACATTCATTCTCGAACTCGTACAAACCAATAGACTGTTCCAACACATCTGGATGGGTATGTTTATGCTAGGTATGGTTCTCTTTTTCACCCAACTACACCGAATAGCTCTGAGCTGCATTGGAACGACGTTTTCCCTTAAGAGTTCAAAGTGCTAATGTCAATGAAATGTGGGGACAAAAATATTTAAGGTTGGATCAAGATTCTGTAAGTCCTAACTCTTGCATCAGAAAACTCTTACCTAATCAACTTGAATCAATAACATGGAAAATGAAATTCACAATGAACTTTTTACTTTTTTGTTTTTCAAAAATGTGGCAAGCCATTGTAATTTATTATATATAAATAGGAGATATTACAAAACCTGGTTCAAATGAGCATACCGACAGGAAAGAACCAAGAAGAAAACCTCTAGTTGTAGCTTGATGAAGTACAATTTTTTTTTACATTTTAAACATATAATTTATACAATGGAATACATTTGAACCGTATTTTAAAAAATATCACTAGATATAGATTATGCCTATACACAGTTATGACCTTTTTACATTGTTTCACATTTAAAAATTCAATTTTTACAAAATTTTCCTATTTGAGGCATTCAAGGCAGAGTCTTCCAAAAGAGTAGTATGTTGGCATTTTTGAGTGACAAGCACTTGTACAAACCATCAAGGTAGCAGTTAAACTACATACAATAGAAAATATGCTTAGAATAACCAATCGATATTATTGTAATTTGTCACATACCTCTCTAAAAGGATCAAAGTTGCCTATTGTTGCATCAGGTCCATGATCAATTATGCCAGGAATATCACCAAATTTGTCAAATGATAAATCTATATTGTAACAACAAAAAATATGCTTAGATTAACAATTCTATATTAATCTAAATAACTTTAATGATGAAAAATTGGTAATGCAAACTATAAAAGATGCTTTGAATAACCAATCTATATTATTGTAATATGTCACATACCTCTTTGAAAGGATCAGAGTTGGCTATTGTTACAGCAGGTCCATGATCAATCATGCCAAGAATATCACAAAATTTGTCAAATGATATATCTATATTGTCACAATAAAAAAGAGGCTTAAGCATTGTACTTTCCATTCTCAAATATGCTATTCAAATGTGCCTGAAGGGTCATCTCTTTGCTTAAGAGTATCCAATATTGCTTCATGATCAGCATTACTAAGTGTCCATAGTTGTTTTGTCTTTGGTTTGGCATGATACTTCAACAACTTAACATTTGTTGCTATAAGGTGTGAATACATGAGAATGGTTTTGTGTTTCTAGTAGTCTTCAAATGTAGGCATGCCATTCTTTCTAATCATGTATGTTCGCAACCATGTTCCAGCAACCACAATTGAACCTGTAGGATACAAGAACCCATCATCATATTTCATTGATTGTGTTACCTTGTGCTTTACCCACACACATCGAGCCAACCAATATTTTGATCTCTCTTCATTCCCCTGTGGTGCAACAACTACAAAAACATGTCCTAGATGTAGTAGATCTGAAAGTCGATCGTAATCAAGTGAACTTTCCATTGTGTAATTTGTTATGGATATAGTTTTAGATAAAGGAGTTAGATATTGTGGAACCCATGTATCCACCCACTCACTTGACTCGCATTGATCCCACTCACATTGAATACAACTCTGTCAAAAACAAGCCAACTATCATGTCCAAATGGTCCATGTGCTTGCATCTGAGCTTTGAAATGAATTCATCTTTGAAGAATATTTGATTGTATGACAATCCAATCTGCCTCCCATTGTACCCTCCTCAACCAACCAAAAGAATTTGTGCACTCTTGAATCAAGTTTCCCTCCTTGTGACAATGTTGAACTACACCAATCAATAATAGAACATGCATCACTAAATTTTTCTCATGAAATCTTCAATTTCTCCTTAACTAGAGCTCTTTTTACACATGCACCTACTCCATCATGCTCCCCTTTCCCATGCCTAGCTTCAAAAAACTCCAAATATTAGGTACACCCCTCTCTACATGCATTCTACTCAAACAATAAAACATACAAGCATTCTTGAATTGACCTGTATAGTTATCTGACCAAATGAGATTTTGGCCCAGTGCTATATCATGCTCCTACAAGAACTCAAAAAAAAAATCGAAACAATGTTGGACATACTCGGATGAGTGAGATCTATCATCACTCATATAAAAATGATACTCTCTAATTATCTTTCGATCCTCCTCTGTACTATCAGGTGCATGTCTAAATGTTATGTGGACAAAAATAGCAATCTGAATGGAATTGTAATATTGAGATTGTACCTCATTTTGTGGTTGCAATGTGTAGTTTTTAGAAAAATAAACCACTGATATAATAGTGCCAATTGGAAAAGAGTCCGTAAATATCCTGAATTGTTGATCCAACCACTGAGACCTATGACTATGTCTTGCATATTTGTAGAAAATATTGTCCTTAAAATCTGAAATAAAATCAGCAACACTGCATTATTTTGTAACCAACTCGCATCTAGAACCTTCACCTCCACTCTGCAAAGTATATTTGACTATCTCATATCTCTTTTTCTCAACAAGATTCTTTCCAAATTCATGTTCAGAACCCTCATGAAAACATTGAAAAAACTTTGACAAGCCACCACATTGTGAGCACTTCGCATTTAAACAATCATTTCTATAGAAAAGGAACCATCATCCCTAGAACATAAAAATAGATCTAGCAAGTCCCTTAATGATTTTGGAAGATGCATTGCACCACACTCCTGCAACATTTCATTAGTATGAAAAGTAGAATGGATATAGCATAATAGTTCATGGTACATTGAAAAATCCACATGGTATTTGCAACAACAAGTATTACGAATCTTAAGAGGCACACAATAAAATGGCTTCAAACCTTCAAAAGTTATTTGTGAGATTTCCATATTTGGATGTGTTTGAATAAATTTGTTGAACAACATTGTTTGGCTTGATTCCAAAAAATGTTTAGGATGCGGTCTACGGTCTTGACTACCAATTCTTAACTTTAAAACATCCTTTGCACTGGGTGATACTCTAGAGTTATCATGCCAAAATTTCTGAATTGTTTGCTTTACATTATCGGTTAGCTTCTTATCAACACGTGTAAGCCTTCTGGTAAAATCCCATGTATCATTTTGAAGAGGATCATCTATTCTTTCTCTTCTTGCAAGTGCTCTATCCAAATTTATAAGATTTAAGTCAAAATCAATACAAGTTTTTCTCATAAAGTGAGCCTTTTCAAATTGATGGCTTACTAGGGCAGTGGTAATGACTCTCCAAGCAACTCTCTTATCTTTTTCCTTGTTATTTTTTCCAATAGACTTGAGAGCATTAAAAATATTTTTGACAATAATAGAATTTTTTTCGGTCCTCTTGTTCAGATGAATCTTCAATTTGGCTAGCAAAGGTCTCATCTTTTGCATCTTTAGCAATTGTACAAAAATTTGGCATTGCTCGATCAATGTCTTATCACTAAAATATTGGTTGAAAAGTATTCTATCCCACAACCGAATAGTTCGTGTTGACCTCTTGCCTTCAAAATTGTTTATAATGTTATCATCAATTTCAACTAACCATTTAGGGGTCCTTGAAGGTCTTGAATTTGGAATATGTCTTTCTTCCACACAAGGTTCTTCACTTTTCATGTAATCTGGTGAAACATAATTTACACTTGCTTCAATATTATGTTCAACATCTTCATTTTCAACATTTTCACCTTGAACATTTTCATTCCCAATTTCAATATCATGTTCAACATCTTCAATTCCAATATTTTCATTATCAATATCAATATTTTCATTCCCAATTTCAATATCATGTTCAACATCTTCAATTCCAACATTTTCACCTTGAAAATTTTCAATATTAATTTGAACATTTTCATTCCCAATTTCAATATCATGTTCTACATTTTCACCTTAAACATATTAAATTTCCTCTTCACTTGAAAGACCATAGGGCTTAGGTTCACCAATATTTAACATATCTTGTATTTTCTTCCTATGACCTTCTCTATCTCTTTGTCTATATCCTTCAATTTGTTCTTTTTTCAAATTTCTCTTATGTTTTTGCTTCTGACAACTGTTGCTCCCCATTATACCAAATAAAAGATGCTAAAAAATCATTATGTATGACAAATTTGAGTACAAGATGCTCCAAAAAGTTTATCTTTGTCTCTTCCTATCTGAAACCACGTGTTTGTCACCTGCAAAGTGCTGCGAACAGAATGTAGGGTCCCTTGGAATGCACAAAAATGGTCCACATGAGGTTTTTCTATGGCCCACAAATCCAATATCCGATATATCCGATATGTGATTTGTAAAACATGTTCTACAATGGTAAGATTTCACCTTTGCACAGTGAAGATTATCAGATATCGATATGTGATTTGTAAAACATGTTCTACAATGGTAAGATTTCACCTTTGCACAGTGAAGATTCACAAATCAGATATCTGATTTGTACATACATAGACCAAAGGGAGAGGGAGAGGGAGAGTGGGAGAGGAAGAAAGAGAGAGGGAGAGGGAGAGGGAGAGGGAGAGAGAGGGAGAGAGGGGAGAGAGGAGGGAGAGATAGGAATGAGAGGGAGTGAGAAGGAGAATGGAGAG
>CM021107.1:274878707-274952580 GCA_007115665.2 Sequoiadendron giganteum
AGAGTGAGAGGGAGAGGGATAGAGGGAGAGGGAGAGGGAGAGGGAGAGGGGAGAGGGAGGGAGAGGGAGAAAGGGAGAGGGGGAGAGGAGGGAGAGAGAGAGAGAGAGAGAGAGAGAGAGAGAGAGAGAGAGAGAGAGAGAGAGAGGAGTGATTGAGTGAGAGACTTGAGAGAGATAGAGGTGGAGAGAGCAAGAGGGAAAGAGATAATATTTAAATATTTTATAAATTGGTAATATATATATATTTAAATATTTATGGATTAACTAAAATATTGAAATAATATTAAAATATTTATAGATTAACTAAAATATTGAAATATTATACATTTAACAATATATTATATATTAAATACATAATTCGGTAAGAGATTATCATAAATTATATATTAAATATATTACATTATAAACTTTATTGGATATTATATATATTAAATTATAAACTTAATTGCATTTTTAAATCATATATTAAAGATTGTATAAATTGTTTTAAAACTGATCTAAAAGATATCATTTATCGAATTCAAATCCGATATGAATCGGATACTCGATTTGAATCCGATATCCAATTTGAATCCGATATCCGATTTGAATCCGATATCCGATATTCTGACACAAAATTTAATTTCTCGGTATTAGGCTCAAGATTTGGTTCAGACCTACCAATCCTAAAAAGTCAACATGTAAAACGTGTTTAACAACATACCTTGCTTTTCCAGTCTTCGCCCATGTGGCTGACGACTTTTATTTTACCTAAAATTGATGAAATGAAAAGGGTTTGTAAAGGAGCTTCTCAGCTTTCTACCAATATAAATTATATTTTACTTAGAATCTAATAAATAATTATTATTTATTTTTTATTGGAATTATGACTAAAGTCCTGATTGATAGTCTGATAGAAAAACATCTATAGCTTTCAAACAGTATCACATTTTTTGAATCCAAAACATGTGTCGCATTCTATGCTTTGCATACTATAGGATTAAAAAATAAAAAAATGAATTCCATTAAGTTTTGACCAACTTAAGGTGGTCACACATACGATTTTTTATATTTTTAAAAAGTTGTAGTAAAAAATTCATAATTAATTATTTATTTGAAAAACAATTACAAAAAAATTTGTATCACATCCGGACATGAGTCCTCTACTTATATCTAAAATATTATGATTTTAATATGGTTAGGGTGGTTAGATAGACACCTACTTCTTATTTTTTCCCTGAAATTTTAGTACTATTGCATTGAAATTTCAAGTTTTCACCAAATAGATTTTGTTTTTACAAAAATTAACCTTGTAGTTTAGAAACTACATTCAATTTTCCACAGATTCTATTCTTACATATTTTTGAAATAATATAGATAACTTATTCAAATTTTTATGTCAAGTTGCCCAACTTTGATTTTCTAAATTTTCATTGCCACTTAAGGACCTGGTTTTTCCATGATGATCCTGCACATACCCACCTACGTCAGCTGGGTTATCCTACCTAGAAAAATATCAAAAAAAAGTAAAAAATCATGAAAAATACGAAAAAAATAAAAAAAGTCAAAATAAATAAATAAATTAAAAAATAGTAAAGAGAAGTATTGTGTCCTATGGTGAAAACCACCCTTGGTGGTGCCTTGGATAAGTATGATTGGTGAAAACCTAGCAACAAGTTCCATTCATAGAGAGCTTAATCATTATCCACCTTGCGTCCTATTTTCTTATATACCTTCACTCTTCCTATCATCATACTTTACCCTACTTCCCTATCACATCTATTTTGCATCAATATCCTATAATCCACCGCTTGGTATATGTTGATTGAGCATTGGATGGTTTAGTGTTCATATCTAAAATTTTGATCTTTTGTCCCCAATTCTAAGCTTTTCATCACTTGTATATGTTTTCATGTTGTTTGTCTCACATCCCCATCTAGGATCCTTCCATTGTGTTTATCATCATGGGTATGTGCAGGATCATCATGGAAAAAACAGGCCCTTAAGTAGGAATAAAAATTTAGAAAATCAGAGTTAAGCAACTTGACATAAAAATTTGAATAAGTTATCTATATTATTTCAAAAATATGTAAGAATAGAATTTATAGAAAATTGAATGTAGTTTCTAAAATACTAGGTTTATCTTTTAAAATAATAAATCTATTTGGTGAAAATTGGAAATTTCATTGTAGTAGTACTTAAATTTCAAGGAAAAAATAAGAAGTAGGTGTCTGTCTGACCACCCTAACCACAATAAAATGATAATATTTTTTTATAATATTTTAGATACAAGTAGAGGACTCATGTCCTGATGTGATGCATATTTTTTTGTAATTTTTTTCCAAGTAAATATTTGATTTTGAATTTTTTATTACAAATTTTAAAAAATATAAAAAATTGTACGTCTAACCACCTTAACTTGGTCAAAACTTCATGAAATTCAATTTTTATTTTTTTTAATCCTATAGTATGTGAAGCATAGAATGTGACAAATTTTTCAGATTCAAAAAAATTGATACCATTTGAAATCTATAGATGTTTTTCAATCATCCTATCAATTAGGACTTTAGTCGTAATTCAAATAGAAAATAAATAATAATAATTTATTAAATTCAAAGTAAAGCATAATTTATATTGGTGGAAATATGAGAATCTCCTCTAAAAACCCTTTTTGTTTCATCAATTGTGGGTAAAATAAAAGTCATCAGCCACATGGGCCATCATATCACTTACATATCACCACTTTTTGGCCCATCATGATCTTGCACATACCCTCATTAGGAATCATTTCATCCTTTCTATTTTTTTGAACTAGATTGTCTATGTGCTTTCACATAGGAAAGGCCATCTTTGATGATCCCTTGAAGCTTTTGTCCATATGTTTGTGTTAGTCTTCAACCCCCCATTAGAGTCTCCATAATCCTCTTTCTTTTTCTATCCATGGTTAGTCGTCACTATTTTATTGAACTACGAGGGTTCTACGCTTTCACATAGGCAAGGCTAATCTTTGATCTTCATCCAAGTCCTTAGGTCTGTCCTTAGAGTGTGTCTTGGTTTTGTGTCATGCTATCAAGTCTGACCTTATCCAGCTAATTCCTAAAAACAAAAACCATTAGTATTGTGAGATCCAATCCATTTTGAGTATCTTAAGTCATGTTGATCAATTAATCTATCCTTCATTTTTGGTCTTAGCAGGATGTATCCTTCCTTAAATCAGCCCATGTCAATCCCATCCACCTACTAGTCCTATGGAAAAGGATGTTTGAAATTTATAGTGATCTTTTTTTGCTTTTTCATTTTTTTTATCATTTGAGATTCCTATTATACTTTGTTAGGGTCGCCGCAATTCATAATATCATGGTTTGATTTGATAGGTAAAAATAGGGGCATATATTGGTTTTCTGTGTGATCTTGTCTTCTTATTTGGCCCACGTAGTACCCAGCAAGATCCCCATGGTCTTGTGTTACGCTAGGGCATCCTTTGTGCTTGTGGTTATTCCAACATCAGGCCCAACCAAAGCCATTGCAGCTTTGGGGTGTTGGGATAGCCTTCTTTTTTATTGTGTTTGTCTTATGCATTTGAAACTAATCAGCCTTGGTTCTTCATACCCTAGCATATCATGTCCTATGATATAGAAAAATTCAGTGTTCCTAATATGGAAAAATGGAATTATATTTGCATTTCATTTATCCTCCCATTGCATTGCATTTAATTCCATCCATTTTTCCCTAGCCTATAATTTTTTAGCTTTTGGTTGTGCAAATGTTCTTTCCCCCACCTGTTCTTCCTATCAGGGTTCTTATGGTTTTGATAGGTGTACTGCCATCCCCATCCTTATTTATCTCATGTCTATGCATGTTCATAGATGTCTATGCATGTTCATTATAACTTAGGTTCATTTTATCACATTGTATTATCATTTTATTAGTATCATTATCCATTTCATTTTTGTCCCATTAGGTTTCCTTTTATTGTCCTTTCATTAATCATTGTATTGATCCATTTCATATTACATTTTTTGTTATCAATTTAAGTTTTTTAGATTAATATCAATTTTTTATTCTAAGCATCTTAAAGTCATTTCATTATCCATATCATCTCATTTCATCACATTTCAATTTTCATTATCATGTTAAGTTGTTCAGATTAGTATATATTTACTATTCTAAGCATCTTAAATCCATCACATTTTCATTCTCTCATTACATTATCATCTTAAGTTGTTTAGATTAATATAGATTTGTTATTGTAAGAACCTTAATCCCATTTTCATTATCATTTGAAGTTGTTTAGATTTGTTGTCTTAAACATCTTAATTCATTGATTAGGTTCATTTTTTTACATACAACATATTACATTCATAACATCCATCCATAACATGATCACATATGCATATTTCACACATTATATACATTTTCCATGTCACATCGTACATGCATAATTAACCATTACAATAAAATCAATAATCCATAAATCATCCATAATACATAAATCATCAATAACCATATCATATCCTCTATGCATACATTATCAATCACACTCATATCACCACTTGCATCACAAAAACATCATTATCATACCCATAACATACATCATAAAATCAAAAATCACATATCGCATATCATCACATCCTACATCATAGAGTGTTATACATCACACATATCAATCATGTCATCCATGTCATGCATATAAGTATAGGTGCATTAACCATCACTACCACAAGCATACCTCATAATCATAACCATACACATAAGCATAATAAACATCCATCACATCACATAGAAATCACACATGATCATCAATATCCATCACATCATATATATATATAAAATATAGTGTCCATCATCCATCATAAAGTCCATAATAAAAGTCCATTTCCACAGTTTGTAGAGTTCATCAAATAAAAGTACATATGCAGAGGAATCATAATAAATAAGTACAAGATGGTGCATCTGACACATCATGGTGTCCTGAATCAATAAATAACAAAGAATCACTAAATCTACTAAATCATCTATATAAAATAATATGTCTGCTAACTCTACCTCTATGTACAAATATTCGTTGTGCACCTATCAAAAATGGGATCATGTTCCTATTAGCCCTATCGCTTGACCACACTAATAGCTCCATTCGATCATTGAGGCAATCCTCAATCCCTCCTCCTTGTCTCTCTTGATTTGGATGATGATATTGAGTGCGATCTAGATGGCCCTAACTACATTGGCATCCTCCCAAATACCTCTAAATAAGTCGAGGCTCTACGTGGTGGATCTCGCACTATTTTGTAGTATAGCCCTACCAAGTAACCTACCTCCTAGGTGCTCTAGGATCTGAGGGCATCCCCCTCTCACCTATACTGATATTTTTCGGCTTGTATCATATGACACTCCTACTCCAAGGCATCTTGTGCTAGTCTCTTGGATGCTAGTTGTGCCTCTACCTAGGATTCCTTCCTGATATTGTCATCTTGCTCATCTTGTAGGTTTTGTAGCTATGTCTTTATAGCCTTAGATCTACCCAAGGCATTATCCCTCTACCTTTGCAAGGTATATGTATACTCTACCACCTCCTCGGCTGTAACCATTGACTCCTCCCTCACCCTTTGTGTGGCCTCTAACTATCTCTATAGCTCATTTTTCTCAACCTGCATTGTCTATAGCCTCTCCCCCAACTCCCCTTCCATCTTGAACATTGATATATCCTTGTCCTCTTGCATTATCTTAGCTAATCCTATAGATAGAGTATCTCCTCATGTAATCTCTCCACCTCTTCCTATATCTGATCTCTCTTAGCCTTTGTTTTCCTTAGCCTTTAATTTGAAATCCTAAGACAAGCCTATGTACCTGCTAGTCTCACTACCAGATCCTCTATTGGTGTCCCCTAGTAAACCACTATGGCCCTCCCATCAATTACAAGGGGATCCACCTCCATATCCTACTCTCCTATCTCCTCCTCCTGTACCTCCACCTCAAGTATAGCCTCATCCTATCTTCCTCTCCTCCTCCTCCTCTAGGGTCTCGACTACTCATCCTCCTCCCCAAACAAAACATATTTTACTATAGGATGCATGATCATGACCCTCACTAGTCTCCTCTCTACCCATTGTGCCATGTATCTTACGATCATCCCTACATCCTCTAGCCCCCCTCTCCATGAACACACTATAATCAAGAGCTTCTCCCACATCTGCCTACCATACTCCTCGATAATATATTGTCCCCATATTGTCTTTGACTCGCGGTTGATTCTCTTGAAAATCTATGGCCTTGGGGGGATATCTTGTTGGATCATGTACTGCCATGTCACCCTATCTGACTTGTGTATCTCCAAAATATAGGGATCTCTCCTCATCAAGTAATATCAAGAAAATAAATAGGCCCTATATAGCCTATCCTCTACCCTCCAAGATTGAAACTGTTAGTCCACATAAGACCTCCATACAATATCCTCATCTCTTAGGTCATCCAACATCTGGTGCTAGTGCTCTAAGATCCCTACCTCATTGTAGTGGAGTATCAATCAATGTTCCCTCACCCACCAGTACACCACTAAAAGGGAGTCATCCTTGTCCCCCACTACCAGAATATGGGTATGTGTAGGATCATGATGAGCCAAAAAGTGACAATATGTAAGTGATATGATGGCACATGTGGCTAACGACTTTTTTTTCCTCAAAATTGATGAAATGGAAAGGATTTTGAAAGGATATTCTCAAATTTCCACCAATATAAATTATGCTTTACTTTCAATTTAATAAATAATAATTATTTATTATTTATTTTCTATTTGAATTATGACTAAAATCCTAATTGATAGGTTGATTGAAAAAAATCTATAGCTTTCAAATGGTATCACAATTTTTGAATCCAAAACATGCATCAAATTCTATGCTTTGCATACTATAGGATTTAAACAAATTATTTTCATGAAGTTTTTACCAAGTTAAGGTGGTCAGACATACGAGTTTTTATATTTTTTAAAAGTTGTAATAAAAAAATCATAATTAATTAGTTTCTTGGAAAAAAATTACAAAACAATATGCATCACATTGGGACATGACTCCTCTACTTATCTCTAAAATATTTTAAAAAAATATTATAATTTTATTGTGGTTAGAGTTGTCAGACATACACCTACTTCTTATTTTTCCCTAAAATTTAAGTACTATTGCATTGAAATTTCAAATTTTCACCAAATAGTTTTTTTTTAATAAACCTAGTAGTTTAGAAACTATATTCAATTTTCTATAGATTCTATTCTTATATATTTTTGAAATAATATAGATAACGTATTCAAATTTTTATATCAAGTTTTCTACCTCTGATTTTCTGAATTTTGATCACCACTTAAGGGCCTATTTTTTCCATGATGATCCCACACATACCCATATCTGGGTGTGCAACATTGATGTGCTCTCAGTTCCATACATGTAGTAGTGTGATGTGGGTCACACTCAGGGCTCATTTGTAACAAACCACATGCATATTTTGATATAATTGGGTCAACACACATGGCCCCCACGTAAAAACTCCCTCTCATCTCTCCACAATATGCCTAACCACCTCAATCATCTTGAGGTTGAAAAATATCCCACTCTTATTTGGGTGTAGGATCTCACTAATCAATCCACATAGATATAGGGTTAATGGGGCTGCAACTATTCCAAGGCACATGTCGATATCCAACTCCTTCCCTTTGACGGGAAGGTCGACAATGCCAAATATAGCCTCTAGGCTCCTCTCTAGGGATCTACTGGGCATCACACTAACCACATGCCCCTTGATGGGTAACCTCAGAATTTTCCAAACATCCTCTAGAGTCAATATCATCTCCCCTATTTGGATGTGGAAGGTCAATATCTTAGAGCTCCATCACTACATCAATATTGTCAATAAAGGTCTATGAGCCCAAATGTTGGGATATTCCAACATGTGTAGTATACCTACCTGCTACAGAGCTGCATGGTCGTTAGGCATCATCACCTCCTAGGTAACTTCTAGAATGGAAAAAAGTCTCTCTTGCATCCTCAGAGGATCAAATATTTGCACCCATGTCCACCATTCTATCAATCCTTTCTAACATTTCATTTATATATTTTCTTCCTTATCCCTGCCCTAGTTTGGTGAGTTTGACCTTGTGTAGGGTGGATTTTCCTCTTCTCCCCTTTTTGTATGTTCACCTATTTGTCTCATGCATCCAACCCTATGTTTCCATCCCAATAGGTTTTCCTATTCATCTAGCAATTTCACCTCTTTCCTATTTGGGTGCCAATCCACCCTTTCTATGCAAGAGGTGAACTCACATTCACCCTTTTTTTAATGGGCGATTGTGTAATCACCTCAGTCACCCATTCTCCTAGAATAGAGAATTTTCATTCACCTATTTCTTCCATGGGTGGATTCACATCCGCTTGTACCCCTTTTGGGTGATTTTGCAATCATCTGCCCCTAGTGCAATCGCCCTTGCAAAATTGTGCACCTACCTTTTCTAGGTTTTTTTGAATCTACATTCGCTCGTTCCCTCCCTCATTCACCCTTGCATGTGCAAGACCGCCCATTCTGCAGAGTGGCAATTTTTTAATTTCCCCTCTCTCAACATATCCACTCTTGCGACAACATTCCTTCCCCTTCCCTTGTCCATTCACTAGATAGAAAAATGAGTTATGTCAAAAAGGAGAATCTTCCCTTTTGTGGTAACCTCGTTCATCCTAACTACCCAACTTGACATTAAAAAATGTGCATAAAAAATTGAAATCAAATCACAAAGTTGGGTTTTGAATCCTACATGGCAGGTTATGACTCACAGATAGTAGTAGGCCTGAACTTCATTTGTGTGATGGATCATCTCACTGTCATCCTCCATCTCGCTCGTCTAGTCAATTGTCACTCTCTCTCATCCAATATCTCACTACCAAGTGTGCAATGAAAATTAGGTAACTAGTCAATTTTTAAATTTACTATTTATTATTTTCACATTTTGCACCTATTTAGCCCTTTAAATTTTGGGTAATTTTTACACTTTATTTACCCTTTTTTAATCCTTCAGCCCTCTTTCTTTCATGGGCTACCATTCACACCCCGTGTACCCATCTTCCTTCGTTCAAAACTCATTCTTCACAGTTCTTCATCCTCTACCACAGGGTACCCTCCATTTCTCCATATTAAGAAGTTGCCTGAGGCCCCTTTTCTTCCCCATCCACCCTCTCGAGGGGGCATACCTTACCATATTCCTACATTCATCCTTTCTATTCATTTTCCTTGCATATCGGGGAATCCCCTAAAGTCATATTCTTCTATTGAGTCATATACACTTCCTTTTCTTTGAAACACTATTATTCTAACAATATTTCAAAGAGAGGCAAAATGTAAACACCTAAATTTGACCAACCCCATAGGGTCAAATTCACCCTTGTTTTTTCTATCCTACATCCCTAAACCATATTAATTAAACAATTTATTATTTAGTTAATATTTCATCCTAGCCTAATGTCCCCTAAGGTGTTTGATTAATTAGTTGAATATCTTATCTTATTCCTCTCTAAATTAAATAAATAGTCCAATTTATTTAATTTAGTCATTCTTCCTAAATGAATTAAATCAATTTTTAATTCATCCTTTCTCACTCTTCATGTCAAGATCCTCCTATATTTTTCTTAATCTAGATTAACCTAAATTGATATGGGACTAGGGTTTGCACATCCCTAATCACCATTAGGGTCACATCCTCCAAATTTTGTAAGTTGGTCCTAATCCTTCATTAACCCACCTAACCCTTCATTTGCACAACCTAAATCACTAATTATCCCCTAACCTCACCAATTCCATTTATGCCATGTACCCTAGCCAACCCTCTCATTAAAAATTTTTCCTTTTGGAGAAGTAACCCTCTTACACCTTTGAATTTTAAATTCAAATTTATTGCCCCCATGAACTGTGAGAAAATTTTAATTCCTCACAATCTCCCATAAGGAATTTTTAATTCCTTTATCAATCCCCATGAGGATTTGTGAGGAATTTTTAATTCCTCACTTGTCCTCTCAAGGTACATATGAACAAGAACCTCCTTTATGAGGAGATCTTGTCCATTCCCAAGGTACTTTCAAGTACCTCCATGTCATTTCCATCTCATCTCCAACTCACCCCCTCTTGTCCATCTCACCATCCACATGTCTTCATGTGATGGCTTGTGAGGTCTCAATTCATATTAGCCCTTTATCTCCTCTCTGAGGATCAATCTCAGTCATCCATTCATTTAGAGGCACTTCCCCTAAAAATGGTCGATTTTTCCACATTTTACATCCAACAAGCAATCAAGAAAACTTAGCACACTTAGCACTCATACTACCAACTTAGCCAACCTCAATTGTTGTACCCATTAGAGAACTCCTATTGCATCTAATCCTTCATCTAGCCACACCATTGCATTCCTCATCTCACCTCCATCATTTTTCACTAGTTTTCATGCCATTTTTCTAATTAGATGAGAACACAACTCATCTTCAAAGGGCCAACCAAAAGGAACAATTCAAACAAGGTAATATTGTCATTTTATTGAGTTCTTTTTTTTAATTGAACTAGGATAATATTGACTGGATGTTTATGTCTTTCTCTTTGCATTTCCTTTTTGTGATTTTACACTTTTAGAGTAGAAAAAACTTGCACACATAATCAAATCAGGTTGATTCCAGGATATATCCTCTACAAGAATCTATGGAAAAAGAAGATTCCAAATGTAGTGTAGTAAAATGCATACCCTTTCATTTTCACACTTGTTTGGGCCCACTTTGCTTTATTTGTGCTTCTTTATAGCTTAATTGGTCTTATTTTGCATTTACAAGCTCTATGAATTATTATTTTTGGCTAATCCCAACATTCTCGAATGGAAAAATGAGCATTTAATGATTTTATCTATGTTTCCCTAATTTTTGGGTCAGGACTAAAATGCCACCTAGGGCATCTTAGTCCCCCAAAGGTCTTGGAACCCTGATTTTGGACACACCTAAAAAGGTACCTTTTTGGAGTCTTTGCCTCGAGAATTGAGCCTTGGGACTAAGATGCCACCTAGGGCATCTTAGTCCTCCGTGGATTACTTTTGGGATTTAATTTCAAATTCGGGTGAGATATAGCCTACTTTAATTAATGATTTCATATGTTGGCTTGTTGTGGTGTAATTTTGGGATATTAAGCATGAATAAGTATAAATACAAGGTTCCCTCACTCATTTTCATCTAAGAAAGTTGTGAGAGCATTCCTAATAGAATATTTGAGTTCACAAGAGCATTCAAAAGCAATTCATCAATCATTTGGAGCCATCATCTAGATTCAAGCATCATGTCAAGGGCTTATTGCATCCATTCATGTTGTTGAGCCAATATTGTAGATGTAGCATTAAATATCTATCTACAACCATTTTTCACATCAAATCTAAGGATCCAAGATCTACGTTTTTCATGGAAACTACATGGTATATTGTAGATTTTCTTCACAAGACATCATCCAAGGTGATATGATTTGCATATTTCATGTTCCATACTTCATTTCATCATTTGGTTTAATTACCTACAAGGGGTTTGATGAAGGAAAACCCCCATTAACTAATATACAACAAGTCTTTCCCATATTGCATATTAGTGTTTCCAAGTTTAGGTTGAATTCTTGAAGATCATTTAGAGTGCAGAGTTGTAAAAGTTGCAAAGTTGCATTACAAAGTTGTCATCTTCACAAAAACTCACCTATAGGTCATGATGAGTGTAGAATATTTCATTATTTTTGCCTTATAATTTCCTCTTTACCTCTATCTTTGTCCATATTCCTATCACCATTTTCTGATGGAACCTTAATATTTAATAAAATATGGAAAATAAATTAGGATTAATAAATTGCTGAAAATCATGACAATTCTGATTGTTTCATGTTTAAATGGTAGGAGATAGTTAGAGAGGAAGTTGAATTTTCTACGGGCATGAGGACCTCGAGAGATTGGTGGAATGAAATTAACAAGAGTTTTTTATTGATCAATCATTTTTGTTTAGGATGCTTTGTTTTAACGTTATAAGTGGCTTGTGGCCCTTTGTCATTTTTTTTATAGACTATTGGTTGTGAGTGACCGATAGCCCAAATGAACAAAAAAAATTATTTACTTACTGATAATATGATTGGTATATATATGTGTGTATGTTGAAACTCAGATATAGAGAGATAATAGAAATCACATATTGGTGTTAGATCTACGTTTATAATTTGTTGTTGCGATTTGAAGGAATGATAAGTAACGTGGAATAGTTCTGTGACTGTGAGCTTCTAATCACTCAATATCTGATGAAGGCAAGGCCCACTTCCCTAGTTGTTGGTGATCTTTTCATTTTTATGTGTGGTAATGTGTGTTGCTTTGTAATTATTCAATTTATTTCATATTTTTTATTGTGTTGTCAAATCCTTATTAGTTTACTTAATCTCTATGAATGTATTCAATCTTTGTTGGCTTGTTCAATACTTATCAGTTTGTATAATCGAGTAACTATAATTAAAGAATAGAATAGTTAATTAAGATTGAAAGAATATATATATTCAATAGCATAATTTATAGAGATTTTACTTCTATTTATTGCATAGTTAATTTTGTTTATTTTATTTCCAAAAAGTATTTCATTCTATTAGAGATTTTCAATTCTATTTTGTTGTGTTCCAGTGATCTATTCTTTATTATAGGGTCATTCCTTCACAGGTTCCTATCACATATGTGATAGGAAGTCTGAAAATTATATTTCTGCTCAAAAATAGATTACATTATTTTACATCCATCAAACCTTATTTTATTGATTGCAGCCCTTCGGCATAGTGCCACAATTCAGTTCAAAAGCCTATGTTCCTGGATTAACACTTTAGGATGAATTGAGGAAGCCATTTCTAAGAATTAATTCAAACCCATTACAATAATAATTTGAGACCATAGTTTAATCCAATAATTTTGGTGTCATTGCTAGGGAATGGTGTTAAAGGCCTGTATTTCCAATAAACTAAGATATGAGCATTGTGCTAAGGAGAAATTCCACACGAGAGTCGACCTCATTTGGATAACTACCCTTATTTTTCTTTTTCATAAGTCATTTAGGTGCATGAATCGTAGTAGGGATAGTAGAGAGATATTTGTTAAAAATGACAAAGGGAGTGTTAAACAATTAGAAACTTCATGAAACAATCCAAAAACATTAGTAGAGGGAGGCAACTCACAAGGGGAATTAAAAACTAAAATAAAAACCTTAGAGTTACCCAAACCCGATATTGTGAAATGTGTCATAGAGTCTACTAACATTAAGACACCTGCAAGTACCCATACAATTTCTTCTGAAATATTATGAAAAAAAGTTGAAAAGATCTTTTAGGAAACTTAAGGGCCAGAAGCTGGTCCATTCTCAGAAGGAACCCAAGAGCCATTTAAAACCTACCTTACCCCTCGGGCATTGGAAATCATGGATCCCAATAAAAATAACAACAAAAATAATAATAATATTAGGGAATTGGCCAAAAATAATCCAATTACCTTTGAGTTTCCAATTACACATCCCAAACAAGATGCTCCTATGAAGAAAATTCCTCATTCTACTTTGCTTGTTTTTTGTGGTCTTTCGATTGAGGATATTGATATGTTTTTGTTTGAATTTGATGTGTTGTACCACAACTATGATTATCAAAGCGATGCACAAAAAATCAAGCTATTTTCAGCTACATTAAAGGTTGCCACCCTATGATGTTTTATGAACCTCAGGAATATCAAGACATGGGAAGTCATGAAGGAGTTATTCATGAACAAGTACCAAGAGTATTACAAAATGAAGGAGTTTTGGGATGAGATATTTTGCATGACACAAAAGGAAGACAATTTCGTGGAGGACTACCTTGAGCATTTCATGTTCAGTCAACAATCCCCCCAACCAAGACTAAAAAATGATGCTATTAAAATATTGTTTATTAGAGGAATAAGAGATGATATTATGGAAGAATTAAACTTAATAGGAAAAGGGAATGTTTCTAAAATGGAATTTGATGATATCTATGCTATTCGCAGGAACTATTCCAGGTCTCAACACTCAGGAAGGAACTATACAAGCAAGTTGTATTTTGTGGGAGCTTCAATAGGTATCACCAAACATGAGATAGGTAATTTACTTGAAGACCTATAAGACTGATTTTTTAAGTCATATAGGTAAATAGATAGATGCTTTATATACACAAAGGAAACAAGAGGAGGCTGAAAAATCCTTAGCTATCTTTTTCCCCATTTGTCAAAAAATGCATGGTGACAAGGTATCTTCTTTAAAAAAAGACAGTAGGGACACTACCCTAAAGCCCCTCCCTATGGGAATGACTGAGTTGGAATATACATATGAACTTGTTTACTTCATGGCCCAAAGAAGACAATGGCAACCAAGAGCAATGCCCCCACCTCATTACCAAAATCCTTTTCAACAAAATTCCTTCCCAAATCACTCTGGATGGTATGGAAATAGGCAACACCCTCCATACTACCCTCAGTGGTCACAACAATATCTACTTGCTCCACACTCATGGAAAGCATGGTGAGAACCACCACCACCCTAACCACAATATCAATTATTTCCCTTATATCCACCACCTCCAACAATAAACCCATATCAAAAATCCCAACAACTCCTACCACCCATCCTGTTATCCAATCAACCTTCTAGTTCGACCCAACCACCAAAAGCCACACCAATGCCCACACAACCGACACCCAATATAAACAATAAGGTGACTCAACCAATCTATAATAATGAATGACATGATCCCTGACTTATCCTGTCAATGCATTGGAGATGGAAGGTGTAAATATAAGGTCCGAAAAGAATCTTCAGGGATTGAGCATCATAGAAGTTGAAGACCATCCAGTTGAGCCTGAAGAAGAGAAACCAAAGCATCCATTTCTAGATAGGTTGCAATAGAAACCAAAGCAATAGGAAGCATTTCAATCTGACTTTGATTTTATGAATTAATTAAGCAATGTTAACATTAAGATTCCTTTGTTGTAGGCTATTCGAGATATTTCTGTGTACACCAAGGTAGTTAAAGAAATTTCTGGGAAGAAGCAACAAAAAAAGCAGAACCCCAAGATAGTCCAAGTCATTGGAAAACTTGCAGACTTGATGCTAGGAAAAATTTCAGTCCCTAAGTATGTGGATATTGGTAGTCCAATGATTAAGGTATGTTTTGGTGATGTAACCATTCCAAATACACTTGTGGATTTAGGGGAAAATATAAATGTAATGAATAATGAGACTAAGAAGAGGCTAGGCCTTCAAGGACTATGACCTACTTTGACAGTCCTACAAATGGTTGATTGCTCCATCATAAAAATAGAAGGTATGCTCAAAGACATTATTATTTCTATTGAATCTTGGGAGTACCCAACAGATTTTATGATTTTGCAACCAAAGATTAAGCTCGGGGGATACCCCCTGAATTTAGGAAGACCTTGGCTAGCTACTGCTAATGCCTTCATTGATTGCAAGCCTGAAAATATGGTGATCTTGAATGGGGAAAAAATAAAGCAGTTAACATTGTATCATCCAGTGCAACCTTTACTGGAAATGGAGGATCCTTTGTGGATCGATAGAAATGTAGGGGAGTCTCTACCTATTTTGACAATAGATCAAAGTAGGGAATTTGAGGAAGTTTCAGAAGACACTGTTATTAATTATTTATTGCAGAATTGTTATTTAGTCGATAGTGATCTTGAGATAATGATCTTTCCTACAGACATTAGTGATAATTTTTTTTTTGGAAATTTTCCATTAGTAGGAAGTTCACAATCTATTCAGTACTTTATTACTTTACATCAATTATTACCACATGATTGTATAAATCATCCATTTTTTATTAATCAATCTTCGTCTAATTCACAACTAATTTCCATAGATACCCCTGCACAATCCCAAGCTATGGAAATCTTACCTGGTAAAACACTTAACATGAATCCTAGATTAGATGCCTTCCAACTGAAAGAGCTCATTGAGATTTTGTTTGCCCATAAAGAAGACTTTTCTTGGGATTATCAAGATATGAGAGGTATTCATCCCACTACTTGTATGCACTGTATCTATATATAAGAAGGGAGTAGACCTATGTGACAACCCCAGAGAAGGTTAAACCCAACCTTACAATAAATAGTTAAGGAAGAACTTCATAAATTTCTCAATGTAGGATTTATTTACCCTATATCAGATAGCCAATGGGTTTCCCCACTTGTAGTAGTACCTAAAAAGAATGGAAAGTAGTGAATATGTGTCAATTATAGGGCCCTTAATAAGGCCACCAAGAAAGATCATTTCCCACTTCATTTCATCGACCAAGTCCTCGATACCTTAGCTGGGAAAAATTTCTCCTTTCTTGATGGGTTTAGTTGGTATAACCAGATCCACATTGCCCCAGAAGACCTACCCCTATGGAACATTTTCCTATAATTTCCTACCTTTAAGACTGTGTAATGCACCCGCTACTTTCCAACGAGTTGTTCTAAGCATTTTTTCTAATTTGATTCATGATTGCATAGAAGTGTACATGGATGAATTTACTATTTATGGAAACACATATGAATAAGCTAATGAAAAATCTTGAGAAGGTACTTAAATGATGCATTGATACTAATCTTTCCTTGAGTCATGAAAAATGTCATATCTTAATAAGTGAAGGTATTTTGTTGGATCATTATATTGCTAAAAAAGGAATTGAGGTAGATCTGAAAAAGATCAAGATTATTCAAGACTTGTCTATTCCTACTTGTCCAAAGGGTGTACGTAGTTTCCTAGGACATGTTGGTTATTATCGTAGGTTTATTCAAAATTTTAGCAAGATTGCCTCACATTGTTTTTGTTACTAGGAAAGGATGCAGATTTCTCATGGACAACAAAATGTAAACAAGATTTTGATGAAATCAAAGGTAAGCTCATCACAACACCTGTGCTACGAGGACCCAATTGGGAACTACCATTTCATATACATACCAATGCATCAAATACTTCTATGGGAACTTCCCTTGGAAAAAATGAAGACACCCTCTTTTATGTTATTTATTATATCAATAAGAATTTTACTGGTGCAAAGGTAAACTATACTGTTACTGAAAAAGAGTTTTTGGCTGTAGTTTATGCAATAAACAATTTTTTCCACTATATCACTGCATATAAAATTTGTGTACATATGGATCATTCTACCATTAGATTTTTGATGAATAAACTTGTCATTACTAGGCGAGTAATTCGATGGTTACTTCTTTTGCAGGAATTTGACATTACTATCCTTGATAAACCAAGGTGAGAAAATGTGGTGGTCGATTTTCTCTCTAGACTATAGCGTGAAGATGAGACAACTCCAGTTGATGACACTTTTCCAAATGAACATATTTTTTCTATATTAGCAAAGAGTCTGTGGTATGTAGACATGGAAAATTACTTGGTTACTTGCAAGTTCCCACCTCATTTCCCTCCAAGGGAACATCGAAAGCTGGTGGGACTTAGTGGTGATTACACATGGATTAATGGAATTCTCTTCCATCGAGGCCTTGATAATATCATGCATTGGTGTGTACCCAAAGATGTCTTCAAAATTCTATGTGCATGCCATACATAACTTTGTAGAGGACACTTTGCTGCCCATAGGACCACTCAGAAGATCTTAACTATCGGGTATTTTTGGCCCACACTCCACAAGGAAAGTAAGTTCTATGTTCAACATTGTGATAAGTGTCAACATATGGGGTGGCCTACTTGCTCTAATGAAATTCCTTTAAACCCTCAGTTATCCATAGAACCATTTGAAAAGTGGGGGTTAGATTTTGTAGGACCCATTAGCCCTCCTTCTCAGAAAAAGGAATATATTTTGGTTTGTATTGATTATGTCACCAAATGGGTAGAGGTAGTAGCCTTAAAACATGCTAGGGATACTAAGGTTTCTAACTTCTTCTATTCTAAGATTTTCACCAGGTTTGGTGTGCCTAGGGAGATTACCATGGACTAGGGATCATAATTCACTTTTGAGTTGATTGTCGAGTTGGTCAAAAAATACAAAATTAAGCATCGAAAGTCTTCCTCATATCATCTGCAAGCCAATGGACAAGTGGAAGTAACCAACTAAGAACTAGAGAATATTCTCATGAAGATGGTGGCATTGCATAAGAAAGACTAGGTGGAAAAACTTCCTGAAGCAGTTTGGGCCTATCGCACAACCTGGAAGACAACCATAGGGATGACACCATATGAGCTCATTTATGGCAAGATGGTTTTCTTGCTGATTGAATTCGAAGTGAAGACTCTACGCACTACCCTTGAGCTTGGAATAAACCTCAGTGATGCACATAAGGAGAGACTTTCTCAACTCCACTCACTTGATGAAATGCGTCAAGAGGCTCTTTTACATATAGAAGTGGTACAAAACTAGAGGGTGTAGTGGCATGACCACTTCATTCAATCTTGCACATTCCAACTAGGTGATTGGGCCTTACTCTATGACTCATAGTTCCAGGACTTCAAAGGGAAATTCCACACTCGTTGGCTTGGTCCCTATGCCATTGAAACTGTGTACGAAAATGGTGTTATTCGACTATGCATAGTGGATTCTGAATGAAGGACTGGGTCTATGCAAGATCATGGGGATCCAAAAAGTGCCGATGTAAAAAAAAGGCATTTTTAACATGCCCAAAAATGCGAAATTCATGACTTTGACTTTTTGCAAGCCTAAGTGCAATATCCATTACCAACAGATATCCATTATATAACAGATATTTGTCTTGAAACATATATTCATCTAGTTTAAGTGAGAGTTTATAATTATGTCGGGTCTGGTCCTGACCGATTGTTTTATTTTATATATTATATTAATTTTTTAATATATTTATCATATACAAATTATTGAATATATTATAACATTATATTTTATTATAATATTTATATAATACTAAATATATTATATATTAAATATAGTATTAAATTTATTAAATTTTATGATTATATTATATTATATTATATTATAATACAATATATATAATATATTATAAATAATATATATTATATTATATTATGTATAATATATGAATTATATTAAAATTAATATAATATAATATACTATACTATAATATAATAATATATATTATTAAAATATATTATACATAGTATAATATATATTATTATATATATTATAGGTTTAAAAAAACCACTACCAATTCAATATGGTTGGGTCCTGGACCTGATCATATTTTTAAAAAGCTATAAACCAGAAAACGGATATCCATTTCTTGTTTTATAAAAGAAAAAGAAAAATAATATAATATATAATATATTATAACTAATACAATATATATTATATATAATATGATATATATTATGTATAATATATATATTATATTAAGATTAATATATTATATACATTATATTAAAATTAATATATTTATGATATATTATATTGTATTGTATATATTAGAGGTTTAAAAAAACTATGCCAATTCAATATGGTCAGGTCTCAGACCTGACCATATTTTTAAAAAGCTATAAATCAAAAAACGGATATCCATTTCCTATTTTATAAACAAAAAAGAAAAATAATATAATATATTATAAATAGTATAATACATATTATATATAATATGTATTATATTAATTTTAATATATTTATAATATATTATACATAATATTAAAATATATTATAATAATATATATATTATACATAGTTTTAAAAAAACCACTTCCAATTGAATATGGACCTGACCATATATTTAAAAAGCTATAATTCAGGAAATAAATATCCATTTTGAAACAAATATTTGTTTCTGTCTTATAAAGAAAAAAGAAAATCTGAGTGCTCATTTCATTTTTTTGTTTGTGCGTAGGTTTATTTAATAGGGTAACTCAGATATCTATTTTCTAGAGGATAATTAGCTAAAACTTGTAAGTATTTGTGGATTTTTCAAATTTTATTCATTTTGCATTGTTTTTGTTTTGAATTTTAGTGAAAAATAGGGTAAATTTGATAGATTTTTCATGGCATTAAAACCATTCTTAATTTTGAATTCTTTTATCAATTAACAAATTTAAAATGGATCAATATGAAAACCCAAATTATGTAGAAGATGAAAACCGAAACCCCACACAAAATAAAAACATTAATCTCGTAGAAAATGAATACCCTCAAAATCCACCACTAGAACTATTGTTTCCAAATAAAAATGTGCCAACAATAAACAAGTATATTCATAGAAATTTAGATCAATTAAGAAAAGTATGTTGAATCTATGAGACACTAGATGAGCTATCAGAGATGAAAAACACTTTACAAACAATCATTTCAAATGTTGAAACTTTGACAACTTAGGATAATAGATTTGCATAGTGGTGAGAGGACTAAAGAAAATTTTATGTTGATGGATTATCATATGATGAGGTGAAAGAATTTGATATTGAGAAACACCAATTAGCTCAGTTATTCATCGATCAGAGAACAGGATAGCCTGTTAATGTGCGAAAACCAAAATTTTCAATTAAATGGTGCACCCATAGAGGCATACTAGATAATTTTTGGGTTGGTGGATGGTCTTTTGATAAACCATCCAACAATAATATTAATGTCCCTCAGTATTTTCTCTGAAAATTGTATGCTAAGTTTTTGCTAGGGAGACATGTCAATTACTTTGACATGCGAGATTTACAGGGTGTTGGTAGAGGGATGCCACAAGATAGACCTAGAGCACGCTGAGTCACCCTAGTTCATCCTCCTCCACCTATTGTTTCTCTAACTCCACTACCTTACTCTGAGATTTCTGTAGATGCAGAGACTCTGAGCATTTATGTGTTACATTCGTTGAGTGATCATTTGGTCACACAGAGCCATCATGTTGCAAAACCATTTGACAATGCATCCCATCATGGGGGTGTTGCACCTCTTGCAACAACTCCCACTAGTACATTACCATCAACTCCCACTGGTACCTAGTCATTAGCTAACATTGGTACACTGTCCTCTTCGAGGCATATTTGTGTGCCTCATTGTTGCATGATGTGCAACAATTTATGTTTGGGACCTCTCTAGCGATCCACTAAGGCCTCCATAAACACATCCAACTATGAGATTCATGATATTTCAAATGTAGGAGTTGATAGAGAATGAATTGGACCATTTATAGGATAGACATCGACTGCTGGGGAGGACCGGTAAGACTTAAAGTAATTTCGTTGTGTATTTTATGTAGATTATTTCATATTTTATGAGAGATATTTGTAATAATATATGTTTAAGTACTAGAATTTTTAATAGTTGTTGATAGAGGAGTAGATGTCGGAAGTGAAAGAGGCTACACATATTGCCATTTCATTTGTGCTAGAGAATCAGTATACGATAAATTATTTAAATTGTTATTTTAGATGTTAATTTTTGAAATCTATTATGTTTAAATACATTTAAGTTACATATATTGATAGTCTGATGTAATCTTGTCTTTTTATGCAGCAACCTAGTTCTTATACAACCTTGTTGACTGGGTCTGACCTATTGGATGAAGTTGCACAATAGGTATATATTTTTGTTATTATCGAAATTATAATTATGTGTGAATGTGCATTTACATTCTTGTAATTTTTTATATAGGAAACCATCTTAGCTGATTCATGCACTATGAGCCCATCTAGTGTCATAGCATCACAACAACTATGTTTTTATTTTATATTGCGAATCATTTACTTTTAGATAGGAGTAGATATGTGATTAGTAGATATGATTATTTGTCAACAATTATTTTTTAATTTGTATCATTTTTATTTTATCTGCTATAGTCCTCTGCTTGACTCAACACCGTGATGAGTGTGAGACCATTACTTTATAGGACGACTCTTGATCATCCTAAGGGACAACCATATGCAAAAAATCTTGCAGAAAAGAGAGCAAGAGATGAGATAATATAGTACATGTATACTGATTTTGATGTTAAATTGGTAATTTAGAAATGATGGTATATAAGTTTCTATTTACTAGTCTAACTTTTCAACCATTCACATAATTAATCTAATTTGTGGTTTGAAGTGTTATTGTGTAGGAAACTTCAGAGAAACTAACTTCTTTGAGGAGGCTCAATTTTGATGGTCCAACACAATATTAGGATATGATATAGATTGATGTGTACTTAGGGTTTGATAGATCTTGAGATGGAATATATGCCACATTTTGTAAAACTTGTTCTGAGTAGGCATATGCCAAATTTCTACATGCACAAACACAATTATTCTACAGTTTGATATATAAGAATTGATATTCGATCTAATCTGTTCCTCGTGTGCATGTCTTTCTACTTTGAATTTTTAAAATGGAACATATAATTATCTTAGAATGGTTTAAAGGTATGATTGATAATGTATGTTATAGATAAACAAAATTACATTTTAATAGTTCACTTATGAATTACAATTGGTAATCCATCTAGTTCTTTGAGGAGTTTCTTCAAAAAATTCATTGCCTTTTCTATTGTACCACATTTTTCATACATGTCCACCAATAAATTTTTATCAAACACTCAATTTGAGAATACCCATGATTTCAAGCTCTATTGAATGAATTTAAATCTGACATGTTTTTTTTTCGAGCTCATGTAATGAAGTGGGCAACTGAGTTTTATTTCATAAGAAGTTAAAATTAATGAAAATTGGATACAAATTAATGAAATGCATGTCATGGTACAATGTTCATTTGAAAGTAATATGATCATCTTGATAAAAATCAATGTCACTCAATATTCATTTAAGATTAATAGCATGTAAAATGTATAAAATCATCTTGAGTAAGAATCAATATCTTTCAACCATAGGAATTTGATGCAACTTTCAAAGAAAGTCCTTACAACTGAACAAGATACATGTTCATTAGATTGTTCATGTGAAATCTATACAATAATCACAATCAACAATTAAGACATCACTCAACCATGATGCATCTATTAAATAGGCCAAATGACTGTGATACTATAATTAAACAAAACCAAATACAACTCCATGACATGCATGTTATTTGACCCTAGACATTCAATTTGTATTATCGTAATGCACAACAATGAATGTTGCTAGCCATAATACATCAATAAGAAAACAAGGCATACTATATGGGTACATTTATGTTAGGAATGGTCTTCTTTTGCACCCAAACACGTCGAATCACTCAAAGCTACATTGGACCAATGATTTCCTTTAAGAGTTCAAAGTGAAAAAGGAAAAAAAAATTGATAGGACATTAACTAAAAATCATGACACTTATAGTCTCTTCATTCAGGCTATGAGATCATGTTGGGATCTTCTTAAATAACCTCTCTCAATATTTGCTATCTTGGAGGTATTTTCCCATGGTGATGAGTTTTTAGTTGAGGAAAAATTTGTCAGATGCAAGGAGTATAAAGTTGCAAAGCTAAGGAACTTTCATTATACAAAATCGTATGACTAAATGGACTGTTCCAACATGTTTGAATGGGTACATTTACACTAGGAATGGTCCTCTTTTGCACCCAAACAAACCGAATGACTCTGAGCTACATTGGACCGGTGATTTCCCTTAAGAGTCCAAAGTAGTAAAAGGAAATAGTCTTTGATGGGTTATTATTGAGAAACCATGATGCTTATAGGCTCTTCATCTAAGGCTATAAGATTATTTTGGTACTTTCTACAATAACCTCTCTCATTTTTTTCTATTTTGGAGGTGTTATCTTGTGGTGACGATTTTTCAGTCGAGAAAAAAGTAATCAAATGCAAGCAGTGTAAAGTTGCAAAGTGGTGTAAATTTCATTCTACAACTTGTATTACCAAATGGAATATTCCAACACATCCAGATGGGTACATTTATGCTAGGTATGGTCCTATTTTTCACCCAAACACATCGAATGACTCTGAGCTACATTGAATCAATGATTTCCTTTAAGATTCCAAAGTGCTAAAAAAGAAACAATATTTGAAGGGCTATTTCTCAAAAATCATGAAGCTTATAGACTCTTTATTTGAGGCTATGGGATAATATTGGGACCCTCTATAATAACCTCTCCCAGTTTTTTCTATCTCGGAGGAATTTTCTCACAGTGACAAGTATTCAGTTGAGGAAAAAGTTGTCAAATGCAAGCAGTGTAAAGTTACAAAGTGGTGCAACTTCTGTTCTGCAGCTCATATGACCAAATATACTATTCCAACACATCTAGATGGGTACATTTATCCTATACATGGTCCCCTTTTTCACCCAAACATGCCGACTGACTCCAAGCTACATTGGATCGGTGATTTCCCTTAAGAGTCCAAAGTGCTAAAAGACAACAATCTTTGACGGGCTATTACTTAGAAATCATGACACTTATAGACTCTTCATCCAAGGCTACAAGATTGTGTTCAGACCTTATTCAATAACCTCTCTCATTTTTTTCTATCTTAGAGGAGTTATCTCATGGTGACGATTTTTTAGTCGAGGAAAAGTTGTCGAATGCAAGTAGTGTAAAGTTGCAAAGTGGTGCAATTTTTGTTGTGCAACTCATATGACCAAATGGACTATTCCAAAACATCTAGATGGGTACGTTTATGCTATCCATGGTTCTCTTTTTCACCCAAATGTGTCGAATGAATTTGAGCTACATTGGACTGACGATTTCCCTTAAGAGTCCAAAGTGCTAAAAGACAACAATCTTTGAAGGGATATTTCTCAGAAACCGTGAAGCTTATAGACTCTCCATCTAAGGCTATGGGATTGTGTTGGGACCCTCTACAATAATATCTCTCTCAATTTTTTCTATCTCTAAGGCATTTTCTCGTGGTGACAAGTTTTCAGTCAAAGAAAAAGTTGTCAAATGCAAGCAGTGTAAAGTTGCAAAGTGGTGCAACTTTCGTTCTGCAACTTGTATGACCAAATCGACTATTCCAACATGTTTGGAAGGGTACATTTATGCTATCCATGTTCCTCTTTTTCACCCAAATGTGCCAAATGACTCCGAGCTACATTGGACCAATGATTTTCCTTAAGATTCCAAAGTGGTAAAAGGTAGCAATCTTTGACAGACTATTCAAAAACCGTGTCACCTAGAAACAATTTTTTTAAGTGTACAAGATCATGTATGGCCCGTCTACAATAACCTCTTTCAGTTTTTGATATCTCTAAGGTGTTTTTCTGTGGTGTCAATTTTTCAGTTGATGGAAAAAGGGTTAGATGGATGTGATGTAAAGGTGTAGAGGGGTTTAGGGTTTGATTTGTTCCTCGTGAGTAAGTGAAAAATCGATTCATTTAGTCAAATACACTTAATTCATGAATTACACACATGAATACAAAGTATAAATATTAAAACACATAGGTCATAAAGTATACAGTGGAATACTCATAAGTGACAAAGTATACACATAAGTTGTAAAGTGTATACTCCCTCTCTCCCTCTCTCCCTCAACCCTAAATTCCCTCTCTCTCCCTCTCTCTCTCTCCCTCTCTCCCTCTCTCCCTCTCCCTCTCTCCCTCTCTCCCTAAACCCTCTCTCTCTACCTCTCTCTACCTCTCCCTCTCCCTCTCCCTCTCCCCCTCTCTCCATCTCCCTCTCTCTCTCAACCCTAAACCATCTCTCTCTCCTGCTCTCCCTCTCCATCTCCCCCTCTCCATCTCCCTCTCTCCCTCAATACTAAACCCTCTCTCTCTCTCTCCCTCTCTCCTCAACCCTAAATAGACACTCTCCCTCTCCCTCTCTCCCTAAGTCTCTCTCTCTCTCTCTCTCCCTCCCACTCTCCTTCTCCCTCTCTCCTCTCTCCCTCTATCCATGTCCCTCTCTTCCTAAACCATAATCCCTCTCTCTCTCCCTCCCTCTCCCTCCAACTCTCCCTCTCCCTCTCTCTTCATCTCTCTCCATCTCCCTCTCCCAAACCCTCTCTCTCTATCTCTCTCTCCCTCTCTTCCTCTATCATTTTCCCTCTCCCACTCTCCCTCTCCCTCTCTCTCTCTCTATCCCTCTCTCTCTTTCTACGTCTCTCTCTATCTATCTTTGTCTCTACCTCTGTCTCTGTCTCTGTCTCTGTCTCTATCTCTATCCCTCTCCCTCTCCCTCTAAACCCTCTCTCTCCATCTCTCTCCCCCTCTCTCCTCCCTCTCCCTCCCTCTCTCCCTAAACCCTCTCTCTCTCTTCCTCTCTCTCCCTCTCAATATCCCTCTCCCACTTTCCCTCTCTCTCCCTCTCTCCCCCTCCCTCCCTAAACCCTAAAACCTCTCTCTCTCCATCTCCATCTCCCTCTCCCTCTCCCTCTCCCTCTCTCCCTCTCTCCCTAAACCCTCTCTCCCTCTCCCTCTCCCTCTCCCTCCCTCTCTCCCTAAACCCTAAACCATCTCTATCTACCTCTACCTCTCCCTCTCTCCCTAAACCATAAACCCTTCCTCTATCCCTTTGTCCCTCTATCCCTAAACCCTAAACCCTCCCTCTATCCCTTTGTCTCTCTCCTTCCCTCTCTCCCACTCTCTCTTTCCCACTCTCTCTCCCACTCCCTCTCAGGGAAGTCTCTCCCTCTCTCCCTTTGAAGTCTTTCTCTTACTCCCACTCTTTATTATATAATGATTAAATATATATTTAAGATCTGAGAGGGAGATGGAGACTTCAAAGGGAGATTATGTATTAAATATATTATATAATATATTTAATATATAATATATATGACAATATATTATAGTATATTTAGATATAATAAATTTATAATAGAATAAACAAAAATCCATTATTAACAACATTGGATTTGAAAACCTATGAAAAATCAAAATTCTATTAAAGCCCTCCTTTGGGAGAAGCTTTCCGCGGCTTGCTCTTGCAATCTCGCCTCAACGCAAGGATAAAGAAAAAGAAGATAAAAATGATGATGGTTGGGGTGCTCCTCCTAACGTCACTCCTAACCCTACTGATGTATGGGGTAGAAATTTGGATGACCAGGATCCCCTAGGATCTATTGGCATTGCCTTAGCTACATAAATTTTTTATTATTTCTGGGCTAGGCCCATGTGACTCTAGTTAATTTTGCTGGGCTGGGCCCATGTCGCTTTCGGGGTGTGCTTTCCTACCACCCAACCCTTTTTTGTGAATTTTGTAACTTTATTTATATTAATATGGATATCTGGAAAATTCATCAAAAACAATTCTATTAAAAAATGGATATCCGTTATGTAGACTATGTATTAAATATATTATATACTCTATTTAATATATAATATGTTATTTATTATATAATATTATAACATATTATAAAATATGTAATATATAATATAGAATATTTAATATATATTATATAATATATTTCATATTTCATATATAATATATAATATATGTGAAACATACTATTGTATATTACAATAAATTTATTTTATAATAAATGGATATCCATTTATAATAGATATCCGCTTCTCTGAGCACTTTATAACATGAAATCTACCTCATTTTCATGAACTCTGCCTCATTTTCACAACCTTAAGCGACCTCCAAGTACGTGATGTTTGCATTTTTCTAATCTTTTTGTTAATTAGTGATTATTATTTATTTTTTCGCATTTTTTATAGTTTTATTGATTTTTTTCATTTTCAACTAAACTTACAAATAAATTTGAAACCCTAGTTAGTGGAAAACAAATTAAAAAAATCAAACAAAAAAATTGAACATTAATTACTAGAAAAAAACAAAAAAATTAACCTAGCACACTAAACAAACATAAAATATAACCTTCATTACCCCTTTTTTGCATTTTTTAAAATATTTTTTTACTTTCTTGTCTATTTTAACTTCATCTTTATCAATTATTCTCATGTTTTTCTTAAATTTTTTCTTTGTTTCTTATTCTTAAATTAGTAATTCTTTTCTAAACAATTTATTTTTTAATTCTTTAATTGTTTTGACTCTCCTCAACTCTCAAACCAAAAATGATTCTTATTGGAAGTTCTCTAAATCTCCAATACTTTGTGAGTTTGGATCCATTGTTAGTACTGACCAGACAAAACTTGTCCCTACAACCATAGGGAAATGGGAAAAGTGAATGGGTAAAATAGATGGGCTATGCATGAGGCTATCATATTTTATTATATACAAATAATAGCCTCCCACATAGCCCATCGATTATTGCCCATTAACTTTTCCCATTTCCCTATGGCTGCAGGGACAAGTTTTGTTTAACCATTACTAACTATGTATAGAGTCTCAAAAAATATTGGTAATTTGGAGCTTAACACTTCCACCTTTGTTGAATCAATTTGGAGCTTAACACTTCTACATTGCAGTGAGGTAAAAATTTAATGTATTTTTGAATGAGATTTCACATCACTTTAACAATTATTTGTTTTCCAATTACATGCCTTAAACATAAAGGAGCTTTACACATTTTTTCATTTGTACTAAATCAAGTCATTTATATTGAATGGTTTAAGGGGATCTTTAAACATGTATCTTACATTTTTAAATTACAAATTTAATGCAGGTTCACTTATAACTAAATCATTAATCGACGCCCTCCAGCTCCACCCACTCCACCTCATAACCCCCCACCACCACCTACATTTGATAGTGCTCACTTTTGAGAACAAGTTGATGTGAATGTTAGAACCATTTAGGATCAATTTAATTCCATTCAAAATGAATAATGTGTTCACCCATTATTGAGGTGTTTTTCATAAAAAAATGAAAACTGTTGTTGATGCAGTTAGGTCCATGGAAGTGGACTTAGACGTGCATCAATGATGACTAGAAGAAAGGAGACAGTGTCAATCTAAAAAGGAAAAAACAAAGAAGTGAAGAGATGTAACTAAGAGTTGCAAAAATTTCTTAAGACAATGATCTTATTTTTATAAAAAAATTAATCTTAGATGGATATTTTATAAATAATTGGGTTGGAAGGATATTTTTAGTGTTGAGTTTATTAATATAATAGTATAATGATGAGACAAAAATTTAGTAATAAATATTAAATCATCTATCAATTTAGTGTTTTTTCATATATAGTGTGCATATATAGTGAACTTATTCATGCATCATGGTTGACTGATGTCTTGTTTGTTGATCATAATTATTGTATACATTTAACATGAACAATATAATTAACATGTATCTTGATGTCTTCTAAGAATTTTATTTGAAAGTTACATCAAACCCCTTTGGTGTAAATAATATTCTTGTTTATGTATCATGATTTCGAAGATAGTGATTTTTATTCATGATCATTTTATAGTTTTTACATGAATTATCTAATGATATGTTATTAAACTTGAAGGTTTTAATTACATGAATGTTGAATTGAGTTGTAATGGTTTTGTTTGATGGTTGTATCACTTCTTATTATAGATGGTCCCAACATGGAAAAACACTCTTCCTCTCAACTCTCTCAACTCTCTCTCTCTCTCTCTCTCTCTCTCTCTCTCTCTCTCTCTCTCTCTTTGTCTCTACCTCCCTCTGTCTATCTCAACTCAATATCTATCTCTCCCTCTCACTCTTAGGTCCCTCTTCCCTCTCTCTCTCAAGTCTCTCAGAGCTTCCTCTCTCTCTCCCTCTCTCCCTATCAATTCTCTCTCTCCCTAGATCAACTCTCTCTCTCTCTCTCTCTCTCTCTCTCTCTCTCTCTCTCTCTCCCTCCCTCTCAAGTCTCTATCTATATTTCTCTCTTCCTCTCAAGTCTCTCTCTCCCTCTTTTCCTCCCACTCTCCCTCTCAACTCTCTCTCTGGTGCAAGGGCACCTACACCTTGTGAAGTCTAAGTTGATACCTAGGTGTGTCTTGTGTTCATTTATGCTTAATAAGGTCTAAAGGACCAATCATAATGTAATTTGAAAAGGTTTTGAATCATTTAGTTGAATTTGTCAGTTTGATTCATAATGCAAAAGCCATGTGAAATCATGAGTTTTAAGGGATATGGGGAGTAGGGTCTTATTCCATGTTAAATAAGGTCTCAATGACCATTTTAAATGTATTGGAGGGCTTAATAGGTTAGTTAGGTGGTATTTGCAAAATCAAGTTCATCAAGTTGTAATGGGATAGTGATTAAGAGCAAAATTGGCAAAAAATTGTCATCTTAGACTCTAACAAAGGGTGGTTATGGTAGTTGGTAAGTTAAAGGGGTTATTTTAAGATGGAAACATGATATATTGTGGGAATATCTTGAATGGAGGCTGTTGAAGAAGTTTGGAATGAGTTTCTAATAAGAAATTTGCTGTTTTTTTGTATTTTCCATTAAGAAATTGCTGATCCCATGCATTGTATGACCTGTACGTATTGTTTTACACTACAAGCCTATTATGGTTGGATATATAATTGAATAAAATTTCTTTTGGCATTGGAATGGTGTGATTTCATTAAAAATTGAGTGAGATATCCTTGTTTTATTGTCGGGTGGTCTCAAACCCCATGTTTTTCCTGTTTTCCTAAACTTTGCAGGCTTGGTACGGATCCATACAGTATCTTTTGGCTCTAAAAATCATTTGGAATGTGTATAAATATGAGTTAAATTTCAAATGCATTTGATTTGAGGATTTTAACGTTCATATTGAGGGAGAAATCATTATTTTTCTGAAACTGCCTATTTACACTATTTTGGGGGTTGTGAGAGGAGTCAAAAAGCCATTCTAAGCCTTCCACCCATTGTGAAGACCTGTAACTTGGTGGATAGGCTTAGATAGGAATAATAAACATGTTAATACTTTTTTTTGAGTAGTTTAAGTGATTTTCATAACTTTGTGAGAGCCTCTGGGGTGGATTCCATTGGAAAGGTGCATGGTTTGATGGGTATAGTCTTGAATTGGACAATGGGAAGTTAGGGATGGCTATTTTATGAAATTTTGAGCATATTGGGGATAAAATATGAGTGTTTGAGTGGATGGCATGTTCTAGGAGGCTTTGTAAGTGTCATTTTCAATAAACCCTCATGAATTGTGCCTAAAACAAGATTTTTCAAGTTTGACATGTGTTTGTCCGTACCAATGGAATATTTTTGTGATTTTGGAGGTTTGAAGGCATATGAATCGCTGCCCCAAGGTTTCATGGTCCTGTGATAGGTTTAAAGGAATGTTGCTTTGTAAAATAGGCCTAATCAGCATAATTGAGCCTCTTGGGTCTGCATCACTCTCCCTCTCAAGTATTTCTCTCTCCCTCTCACTCTCACGCCCCCCTCTGTCTATCTGAAGTCTCTATCTCTTGGAATCTCTCCTTCCCTCTATCCATCTGAAGACTCTCTTTGTCTCTCGATCTGAAGTCTCTCTCTCTCTCAAGTATCTCTCTCTCTCTCTCTATCTCTCACCCTCATTCCCTCTATCCCTCCCTCTCTCCCTCTCAACTATCTCTCTCTCTCTCCCTCTCATCTATAATACCCCTCTGTTTGTGCTTTTGATGTGATGGTGTTTTATTCTGATGTATCATTGTGAGATGCTTTAGATTAGCATTGTGAATATTTGAACTAATGATGTTATATGTTTGGATTATATTATTGATGTTAGATTCGTCAGTTGGTAATACTATATTGGTGAAGGGGATGGGATTGCACCACTCACTTGTGAGCGCCCTGCAATTCCGTGATTCCCTCTTCACAGTGTGTTTTCTATGATGCAAATATACATGTGTGATGTTCTATTGTTTGCAGGTTAACAGGTACAGGACATTGACTCCACCCGATTTCACGAGGTTGAGTGTGTTCATTGCCAATGACATTTGATTGGGAGATAGTAGCTAGATTTTCCGCGTCAAGTCATCACCCTAGTCTTGAGTGTGTCGTCGATTGTAGTCTGGCTTAGTTGTTTTTTATATTGTTCTTTTGTCTTGATCTTATTAATTGCAAGATTACAAAAGGTTAAATAAATGGCTTTATGTATTTAGTTGTGGATTAAATGAATTTGGTTATAATGTGAAAAATATTATTTTATTTATTGATTGATTTAATTGAATTAATAAAATAATTAAATATTGGATTAAATTTATATTATTAATTAATTAAATTAATTATGTTGAAATGAATTTAATTATGCATTTTGGAAATTATAGTTATTTTGTGTGAAAGTGGAAATTGAAAAGATTAAGTTTGAAAATTGAAAAAGGGATTTAAATTTAATTTTTTGGAAAATTTAAATGCAAAAATTGAATGAAAAATCAATTTGAGATATTTTCTATTTTGTTTCTAAAAATTGATGATGGTGGTTGAAAATGAGATATTTTGGATTTTTCTTTATTATTGGGTTTTTTCATGAATTTTGGGGGGATGAAAAAAATGGAGATTTAGAGAAGGAAAAAAAAAAGAATTTTTGTTGGTGTGTTTGGATTTGGATTTTTTGGAGAAGCTCTGTTGAGAAGAAGTTGGAATTTGAGGAGAAAGACTTGCACCATTTTGTCATCCTCTCAAGCATTGGGAACTAGGTATTCTGTTTGTTAAATTAGTTTCATTTTGGGAAAATATTCACAATTTTATATGCTGGTTGCAAAAAAAAAAAAACCATGTATTGAGAAACAAGAAAAGAATATGTGATGAATGGAAACCCATGTTTGATTTTGTTTCAAAATCCTAAAACCATGGACAAACGTGTTCTCTTCAATGAAAAATGGTTTATCTGTTGTATTTGATCTTTTGAAAATTCAATTCCCTTTTTTGTGTAAGTTTTTATTAACCTGGATAAATATATATTCATCTATATATATATATATATACATATATATATATATATATTGAAATATATATATAGCTATAAACATATATATTTACATATGAGTAAAGTATCAAATTGGTTGTTTAAAAAAATAAAAGAATGAAAGAACTGTGTTTTTTTTTTGTTTTGGCAGACGAAATCCACAGGGGGGGTTCGGGTTTCTTTTATAACAAAAAAAATTTATGCAAAAAATTTGAGGGTTTGTGGGGGGGTTCACAGGGGGCTCACCCCACCGCGCCCCCATGGGGAGGCATGTGGGGGAGCCGCACCCTGCACACCCACCCCCACTCTGTCGGTCGCGCCAAACAAGGGTTTGGTTGTGTATTCACATAGCCGCCCATGAAATGGGCTCGACTGTGTGTAATACATAGTTATCCCAATGACTGGCGCACGTGCCCCTATGTGGCCATGCCTTTTGACTCTTTTTATTTCATTTTTTTAATTTATTTTTAATTTTATTATTTTTAGTTTATTTATTTATTTATATATTTTATGTTATATTAAAATATAATATTTTAATATTACAATGTATGGTTGTTAAAATATTTAATACATAAATATTAAAAATATATATATATATTTTAATTATTATATATTATTTATTTGGATTAACTATTTGATTTACAGATAATATGTTTAATAGAGAAATTAATTAATGATTAAATGCTTTATTTTGAAAAGAAGAAATAAATTATTTGAAAAGGGTATGTTTTAAATTGACGAAGTAAATATTTATTTTAATATTTACAAGTAATTGTGGAAATTAAATGTTAGTTTAAATTCTTCCTTATGTTGGAAAGGGACATTATTAAATTAGTTTTATTGTGGCAATAATCTATTGAATTTTATTAAATAAAGTGGATTTAGGAAATCCGAAGTAGATTTAATTATGATTAAATTGCTTGTTTAAATGTAATCCCTTTTGTCATCGCTTGGGGAAAATCAATTAGAAAGGGTTCTTAAGTCTTCCTGATGGGGTTTAAATTATGTGGGTTGTCGATTTGTTACGTCATCTTGTTTTGAAAGCCTTGGGTAGTACCTGGTGTTTAGTCAGTATTTTACCCAGTTTCCACGAATGGGAATGTTTTGGTACCTCTTGTGGAAGGAGTGGTTTATGTGATCATGGCTACTTGTAAGGAGTGACGTTATCGTTGTTACCTCCAGCATTGGAGTGGGTTCTCTTTATGTTTCCTCCTAGATTTGGAGTGATTGTGTTGTCTTGTTTGTACACAATTGGGTTTCCTTTGTGATTGGTTATGTTTGGTATGTTCTCAAGTAAGATAATGACTTCCGTTAGGGGCTAGAGCCATGAGAGGTAAACTAGGTAACCTTTGGAGGTAGCTTATTCGAGTGATAAATATAGTATTGTAATCTATGTTAGTAATGTTTCATTGTACTTGAGTGTACTTGTGTGGTACATGTGATTGGTTGTGTCAGTTTGGTTTCCGTTATGATTTAGCCTGTGTCTAGAGGTAGTTGGTCTTGTCTAGGAATCCTTGTTACTATCTCCTAGCACGGGGGGTAGGCCTTTGGGTTCCACTTGGTTGGGTGGTGTGCACCTTACTCTGTTGGGCTTTCTTCTTGTTCGTGTTGATGAGGGTTCCAGTTGGAGAGCTCGTGGGATCTAGTATCTTTTTATGCTTTATTCATTTCAGTTAATCTTGTAATTTATTACCCCTCCTTGTTATCGAGGTGGAAGTTGTAATATGTAATCATGCTTTTAGATTTACCTCATTCAGGGAATGAGAGTTGTAACCTTATAGTTAAATGAGATCTTATGGCATCTCCATTTTCTTTGATGAATTTATCCTGTATGGAATGTATGTGTTCTTAATTTCATAAGTAATTAAATGTTGTGGTTTCAATTCTTTATTGTTGGTGTGGGTTAATAAGTAATCTCGGTCTCATAACCTTAGAGGTTGTTGCAATTGTGTAGTGAACTGGCATATTAATTATATTTAAATATTAAAAAAAAAAAAATTAGTTCATTTGAGTAGTTAATTGCAACTTCCTCTAGGGTTGCGTGGCCGGGCGTTACATCATCTCTCTCTCCCCATCCCTCTTAGGTCTCTCACTCCCTCTTAGGTCTTTCTCTCTCCCTCTCTCTCAAGTCCCTCCCACTCCCTCTCTCTCTCTTGTGAATTGGCCACACATCAATAAATATATAATATATACTATGTATTAAATATATTATATAATATATATTACATAATATTAATATAATATATAATATTGCATATATATACTATATACTATATATAATATAGTATATAGTAATATATAATATATAATATGATAATATGATAATATAATAATATAATAATGCACATACTATAATATAATATATAATATATTACATATAATACGTATTATATAATACATAATATTATATATTATATAATACATAATACATATTATATATAATATGTATTATAAATATGGGTGGGGGCCCTAGCTTGGTTGGCTAAACCATTTCTATTGCAGGAGGTTAGTCACGAGGTCTAGTCTCCCCCACTTCCATGGTATCGGAGGGCCTGTTGTGCCAACGTCGTCGGTCACATTAAAATTCTTACCAAGTGCACTATAGCTTATAGAGGCTCGTGCTACCCGATTCTTGCAATCTAAAAAAAATATGTATTATAAATATAAATAAAAAATAAATAATGGATATTCGTTATGTAACAAATATCCATTTTTTTTGTTATTACCAAACCAAAACAAATATTGGCTTGGGATTTGGTTTGAAATTACCTGACCTGCAAAGTCAACCCAAAAAATGTTTTTTTGAATTTTTTTTAGTTTCTGAAAGTTTTCCCTTGTGGCTGATGACTTCATTTATACTCGAATTTCATCAAACAAAAAAAGTTTTTAGAAAAAAATGTCAGCTTTCCAAAAATATAACTTTTGCCTTATTTTTAATTTAATAAATAATAATTATTGATTTTCTACCTACATTATGTCTAAAGTCCTGATTGATAGGCTGATTGAAAAACTTCTATAACTTTCAAACTACTTAATATTTTTTGAATCTACAAAATGCACCACATTCTATGCTTCACATACTATAGGATAAAAAAAAATTGAATTTCATAATTTTTTACCAAGTTATGGTGGTTAGACATAGATGTTTTAATAATTTTGGAAAGTTCTAATAAAAAAATAATAAATAATTTTTTTACATGGAAAAAAATTACAAAAAAAAATCCAACACATCCGGACAAGTGTCCTCTACTTATATTGAAAAATTCTGAACAAATATTATTTTTTCTTGTACTTAGGGTCGTCATACATACACCTGCTTCTTATCTTTTTCCTGAAAATTTAATAGGACTGCATTGAAATTTTAAGTTTTCTCAAAACAAATTTACTTTTTTGCAAAAAAGGAATAGTAGCCTAGAAACTACATTCAATTTGCTACAAATTTTTTTGTTACATATTTTTCAAACTATGTTAATAACCTATTCAAATTTTTATGTCAAGTTTCCTAACTCTAATTTTTTGAATTTTCATCGCCATTTAGAGGCCTTGTTTGGACCCCATGATCCTGCACATACCTGACTCTTCTTGTCAATGGACATCGCTTGAAACTTTACAAGCGACCTCTTTCAAAGGAAACCTTCTTTTGTGATGTAGCGAAGGAACTTACTATTGTTCCTTTCTACTACTCATAAATTGATTTATCATAACGATATATATATAAAAGAGAAGCAATAAAAGATCCAACAATGAAAACCCTTTTGGGTGTTGTTGGTCGGTTAATGTTTAAAAATTGGTCTCCAACGAGCATTCACTCATGAATAACCTTAGTGGTGAGAACTAATTTTTCAGCTCCACTAAGCAATGGTAGATTGAAAACCAGGCAACTAGTGGTCTATTGTCATAAAAAAAAAAAATTTGTCACAAGTCTACACCCCGCCATCCTGTCTCTTTCCTGACAGGAACTATTTTACTTCGAGCTACAGGGGCTTGGGTCCTTCACTCCATTCATTCAGGGTCTTTTTTTGACCTCCTATTCATAACCATAGCCTATACTTTCATGTCTTCCAGTGATATGATTTCCCTTTTTCTCTTCACATGCACCACTGCTCCTATCCTTTTCTTGTCAGGAACCTCTACTTAGGTGTTTCCACTAGTTGGTGTTTTCTTGGCCCATGGTTTTCAAACCTGTCACCATACATATCATTCCTTGTTCCTGGATGGTTTTCGCACAACTCCATTCATTATTCCACCATTCACGCCATAATGGTTGTTTGTGGCCTAAAACTAACAACCATTTCTAGGATTGCTCTGCCTTCCTATCCTTTTTGGTGATAGGAACTATTGCACATATCTTTTGGATTGAGTTACTATCTTTTCTTTTCCAAAAGCCTTTTTGTGTTCACTAATAGACCAAAACTGGGGTAAAGAATAAGAAATATTTCAGCTTGGTATAAGAGTGTCAACCCAAGGATCATAGCTTGCGAGAGGTGTTACAACAGTATACTTAAGGGAGGAAAGTATTGAATTAAGCGAGAATGAATGCAACTAGAACACGCATAAATTTCCTAAGTGAAAATATGGTTCAACCTTCCTATTCTATCTTTCTGTCATAATTGTGCTAGGAACTGTCACTTCTTGCAACATGAGCTATTACAAAACCAATTTATTAATAAAAAGAGAAACACACTTGCTAAAATTTAATTTCAATAAAATATTACAAATCGAACTTAAATCATAAGGACTTGTATCAAACCAAACTATAATAAATGTGCTGGAATTAAATCATGTAACTATTAGAGTTTGAAAGCTATTGAAATTAAATCAAACAAAATAAAAATAATACACAAAAATATTAACAATAAAAAGAAATAAATGTCACCGTGCTTCACCAGGGAGTGGGCCCTTGCTCCATGATTTGTAGGTGAGCAAAATATAAGCCTTCTTACATTGGTTTTATCAGAAAGAACACTATTTTATTTATCAAAATAATATAAAGTCTGCATACAATAATCTACATGTAGTAATCTGTGTACATAAACAATCTATTTGTTTTTCCTACATCCAACATACTAACTAATACAATGGTCTACGTAAGACCTTTACAACTATCAATGGATTAAAAATAAAATTGTCATAACAACTAGTCATGAGAAGAGTTTCAGTTCCCCATATGGCTGGCAATTGTATTCTTTACCACAAACTATTCTCCCCCAAATTGGACTTCCTAATCTATGAGAAGATTACAAAATGATTTTTAATGCAAACAAGATCACATGTCAAGGATCTCTCCAATGCCAACCACCTAGAAATTGGCTACAACAGTAAATCAGGAAATACTACCTTTAAGAAACCATGTGTATCTTTCAAATCCTTCATTTCCTGAGGATTTTTCCATGCAAAAATCTAATTGGGCTCATTCTAGACAAAACCCATGTCTTGGATTTTTCAGATTCGTCCACATCTGCCCGCAAATTATAACACAAAACTCACTGTTCTTATTTGACATATTTTGACTGAGAGTATTTGAGCATGAGCTAAAGTGGGTGTATGTTAAAAATTGTCTGGTTACAATGGTGGAAAGAAATAGGAAATGGAAAGATATTTGATTTTCATCACTTACTTGGCAAGTGCATCATTGATTTTAAATTCTAATCTTTATTTCCAGCCATTTGGAGAAGTCACAAATTGAGTTGTATAAGAATGTAGCAACAACATAAATTGAAAGACACCTATAGTTGCAATCATAAAAGTTCATCATAGATAGTGCATGCTCAACCTAGTAACCAGGGAATTATCATGAACACATAAATAGGTCCAATATGAAAGAATTAAATGTGAGTACAATCCATGTGGAAATGTCGAGTGACACAGGAGGCGATAGGAAGCATGTTGCAAGATATATTTTTCAAGGCATAAAATAACAATGCTTATTAATAAAGACAATCAATAATTAATTTTCATAATTTACTCTCAAAACTATTTTTAATACCTCTTATATATATGTAACCATATGCAACATAAAATGGCGAAAATGGTAAGATATGGAATGAAAATAGAACATTGGAATGGGCATGAATGTACAGGAAATAGGCTGAAATATAACATAAAATGGAACATGATTGGCACTCATCATTCCCCCCAACTTAGCATATTGCACGTCCTCATGCAATCAATATGATCAAGAGGTATTTGATTTGAACTAGTAGCCTTTCGGATTTGTGGCTTTGGCCTTCTTCTTCACCATTAACTATTATAGCTCATGCATAACCACAATGCTCTTTATTTTTCTTAGCTTCTGATGACAAGCTTTATTGCTTTGTTTTTTTTCAATTTTCTTTTTTCTTTTTCTTTTATTTTTCTTGTCATTTCTCATAGCATCATTTTGAAATGCTATATATAGGAGGGTAATGAAAAAATTATATTGACAATTATGAGCTATCTGAATTGAATGAAATGATAGGTAAAATGAACAGTGAAATGAAGGACAAAATGATAAGTAATATGAAATTATGTTGCAAGGTCGAATAATGGAAGCTATAAAATAAGGATAATGGAAAATAACAGGTGAAAAGATGGTAGACCTCCCCCCAACTTAAAGGTTTGACCATCCTCGGGAAACGGGGAGAGGATAGGTATGGATGTCGCATATATGATTAATATAATAAGAAATATTAATAAAGTTAAGAGATATAATAATGAAAAATAAAATTGATCGTTTTACCAATTCGCATTTCCATGTATGCTAAGGTTTGAAAGCCAATGTATCTTAGCAACTGTGAATCACCAAGTAGGAAGGAACCAAAAATTATGACAAGGACTATAGCCACATCACACATGAAAGATATCCATCGGAATGAAGTATTGAGGAAGCATACTGATGGTAGCCTGAATTCTCTCTTCATTTTGTCTCACCTCAACTGAAAATGTAACTCTTGTGACAAGTGAAGTGGACCACAACAAACAAGAGTACATTTACACAAGTGAGCAACAGGAGGTGCTAGGAGGTACTCAAACAACCGTTGAAGCAATAAAGTATACCTACAAACTGATGATCCCATAGAAAGAACACAAATTATTGCAATTTTTTCTTTTTTTTTTCCATTTTTTAACTTTTTTTTTTTCATTTTTGATTTTTTATAATGACAAGTGACCATTTGCAAGCCATTTTTCAGTCACTCACCGCTTAGTAGCGCTGTGAAAACAATTTTCACACTAAGAATTTTATTCAACTACAATCCGCCAGAAACTGGTTTTCAAATTGTAGTTGTCTAACAATGCCCGAAGGTTTTCATTGTTAGAATTTATTACTTTTTTCTTTTTTCTTTTTTTTTCATTTTTTCATTTTTTAAAATTTCTCCATTTTTTAGATAACCTACATATAATGACCAAAGAGAAGGAACACTATGGATGTTGAAGTGACACCATCAAAAACTTGAGTTCCCTCTATGACCCCACAAAAGTCATTGTTGAAACTAGGTTGTATGTAGAACTTTGAAATGATGACCAACAAGAAAGATATGTTCATCAAGATTGATCATGCATTGTTTATAGCACAATTGCTACAAACAATCTTGATCCATTTAGCTCAGGCCGCCATATCAAAAATCAAAATGTAGAACTTTGGAATCCATGCCCACTCACTTGGTTGAAGGAATTACTTACAATGATTGCAATCCTCCAAAAGAAAAGGCTTGTAGTGAAAGACCAATGGAGTCTCTCAATATATCCATATACCTTTAGATGAGATGAAGAATTAATCTACATGATGAAATGTAGTGATCGGCATTAGATGATGTGCAAACTCCTTTATATATCCTCTACATGTCTTCAAGTTGTGTCTGGATGTGAGGCTTGTGAAGAATTAACCAAAAACATGGTACTGCAAGATTCATGGTTACACCAAGTTGCATATTTTACTCCATATGGTCTAGCATCAAGGATGGTGAAAATGAGAATTTATGTTTGCATGAATTTGAAAGCTTTGCACAAGATCCTCTTGTGAGATCCAATAGTGAAGTGGAAAGGAAACCTAGTGTCCTCCATGTATCTAGCATGACTAGCAAGACAACAAAGTGTGTCATTCAATGCTCATGCACAGAAGCATCATCAATTGGTATTGGTGCAAAAGTGTTGGGTAACCACCATAAGAAACCTACAACCATATTTCTCAAAGACCAAGCATATCAAGTATAGTAATACGATATCATCCATTTAATAACTTCACCATTTTAATCGATTTATTGATTATAAAATGAATGGTAAAGTTATATCTATGAAAAGATATTTAACAATAAAATGGATGAATAATAATCAATTCTTGTGTAAACATAATATAAATTAAATTCCAATCAACACAAGAATGCATACCTTTGCTTGGTCCAAAGCTCACATGTGGTTTTAGTACAAGCACCAATGAAACAATTAATGAAGACATTATCAAGATTCAACCAATGACTTCCATAATTCAAGGGATTTTGTTTCCCCCCCAACTTAATTTCATACTACAAAAGCATGAGGGTGTTAGGATAATCCAAAGAATCAAGAAAGGAAAAGATATTATAACACCTTGAGCTTTGTCAATGAATGGCCATCTTAAGATATTCCGAAGAATCAAGAATGAGAAAGATACGTATATATTAAAACCTTGATTCATGTTAATAAAAAAATAACCATTTGTGTAGTATGGTCATTAATGCATTTAAAACCATTTAATGGTTCTTAATCAAATTATTGGTGGGCCTAAATCAATGAGTATGTGAGGAACACACTTTTTAATCATAGGCCTCCAAAGATCCATATGTTTGAGTATAAAAATATTAAAAGATAGATCTTGTAGGCATTCATTTTTCATTCCACACAATTCTTGAATCATTAATGCACATAGGTCAACATAAATAATCACAATATTAATTTTAGCACACACATTTATGAGTTCCATAATAAAATTAAACTCATATTGAAGTGTTTCCTCATGTGTGTGAATGACCTCTAAAGGTTGTTATTTATTAAGTAAATAAGAAGGACTAAGTTGAATATCATTCAATTGATCAGATTGTTCTTTTAATTTTATTAAACCAAAATCACATCCCTCACTTGCATTAATGTATTTCAATTATAAGTCACCAATTCCAAACACATTATCAAAATATAAAGGGATCCATGAATAAGAATTTTTATATGTAGTTTCAATAACCTTATTATTCAATGTTTCAATAGGCATCATGGTTTCCTTTGGTGGATATTGTGAAATGGATTGTATATGATATGAATGGGATAATGGAAGTGGTAAGAATTGTTGTAGATATATAGTGGGTGGGACTAAGTAGGGTGGGTACAATGAAGATGGTAATAATGGATATTGTGGTTGTTGTGAGTATGCATTTTTCCATTCATCATATATAATAGGTGAAGAAATATTTTGTGAAGAAACATTAGTAGAATGATAAGACATGTTAACACCATTAATAATACCTTGATCTTCACAATTTGACGTGTGAAGTTTCCCTTGAGTTACAAAGAAGATTTGTTCACTTTCACCTTTATTTTGATGAGGCTCACTTATAGATTGTATCTTTGTAAACATGTCCTCTTGATCATCTTGGCATGTGCACTTAGCTTTATCCTTGCAACAATCAAAGCAACACATGTTTAAATATTCATTTTCAAAATTCCATTGTCCTAAAAATCCATCAATTATTTGTTCTTGTTCAATTAAAGGAATAATACCTGTAAATTCTTATGACAATGGTAATGAGAGATTAGGACAATCTAAGTTGCATTCATTAGGTAAAGGGGATATAAAAACATCACCTTGTGTTAGCATGATTTCCCCACCAATTTCTTCATTTTTGAAGTATTTTCTTTGAAAATTGATGTATTTGAACTACCTTGAAAATGGAACATTTTTTATGTTTTTGTGTTGTTTCTTCAAAATTAATTCTTACCTTTCAATTTACTCACAACAATTGGTAATAATGTATAATTGGTTTTGTAAGATCTACTTACAAAATCTAACAATGCATCTATATGATTTAAACAATGCAAATTAGGACTAATCATCGAGAAAGTCTAGCAGTTGCGCAAGCTTTCATCCTAATGCATTGGTTCTAACTCAACTCACTAGATTTTCTGGCCTTTAACACCTCTCCCTGACAACGGCGCCAAAATGATAGGCCAAAACTGGGGTAAAGAATAAGAAAGATTTCAGTTTGGTCTAATAGTGTCAACCTGAGGATCGTAGCTTGCGAGAGGTGTTGCAATAGTATACTTAAGGGAGGAAAGTAGTGAATTAAGGGAGAGTGAATGCAACTAGAACACGCGTAAATTTCCTAAGTGAAAATCTGGTTCAACCTTCCTATTATATCTTCCTATCAGAATTCTACCAGGAACTGTCACTTCCTGCAACATGAGCTATGACAGCAATAGTTTATTAATAAAAAGAGAAACACACTTGCTAAGATTACATTTCAATAAAATATTACAAATCGAACTTAAATCATAAGGACTTGTATCAAACCAAACTATAATAAAGGTGTTGGAATTAAATCATGTAACTATTAGAGTTTGAAAGCTATTGAAATTAAATCAAACAAAACAGAAATAATACACAAAAATATTAACAATAAAAATAAATAAATGTCACCGTGCTTCACCAGGGAGTGGGCCCTTGCTCCATGATTTTCAAGTGAGAAAAATAGAAGCCTTCTTACATTGGTTTTATCAGAAAGAACACTATTTTATTTATCAAAATAATATAAAGTCCGCATACAATAATCTATGTACATAAAATTTGTCTGCAATAATATCTCCCTGAGCTAATATTACATAGTATTTATAGCTTCATCATGTAACAACTGCATACAAGAACAATCTATTTGTTTTTTCCTACATCCAACATCCTAACTAATACAATGGTCTGCATAAGACCTTTACAACTATCCATGGATTAAAAATAAAATTGTCATAACAACAACTAGTTATGTGAAGAGTTTCGGTTCCCCACATGGCTGGCATTTGTATTCTTTACCATAAAATATTCTTCCCCAAATTGGACTTCCTAATCTACGAGAAGATTACAAAATGGTTTTTAATACAAACAAGATCACATGTCAAGGATCTCTCCAATGCCAACCACCTAGAAATTTGATGCAACAGTAAATCAAGAAATACTACCTTTAGAAAACCATGTGTATCTTTCAAATCCTTCATTTCCTGAGAATTTTTCCATGCAAAAATCTAATTGGGCCCATTCTGAACAAAACCCATGTCTTGAATTTTTCAGATTCGTCCTCATCTGCCCATAAATTACAATGCAAAACTGACTGTTCTTATTTGGCATATTTTGACTGGGAGTATTTGAGCATGAGCTAAAGTGGTTGTATATTAAAAAAAGCCTTGTTAGAATGGTGGAAAAATATAGGAAATGGAAATATATTTGATTTCCATCACTTAGTTGGCAAGTGCATCATTGATTTTAAATTCTAATATTTATTTCCAGCCATTTGGAGAAGTCACAAATTGAGTTGTATAGGAATGTAGCAACAACATAAATTAGAAGACACCTATAGTTGCAATCATAAAAGCTCATCATAGATAGTGCATGCTCAACCTAGTAACCAGGGAATTATCAAGAACACATAAATAGGTCCAATATGAAAGAATTAAATGTGAGTACAATCCATGTGGAAATGTTGAGTGACATAGGAGGCAATAGGAAGCATGCTGCAAGATATATTTTTCAAGGTGTAAAATAACAATGCTTATTGATAAAGACAATCAATAATTAATTTTCATAATTTGCTCTCAAAACTATTTTTAATACCTCTTATATATATGTAACCATATGCAACATAAAATGGCGAAAATGGTAAGATATGGAATGAAAATGGAACGTGGGAATGGGTATGAAGGTGTAGGAAATAGGCTGAAATATAACATAAAATGGAACATGATTGGCTCTCATCATTCACTGTGAGGTGTTCACTTTTATTCCCTGCAGTTGGTCCCATGGTCCTTTCACATATCTTTGATGGCCTCGATAATTTTTCTTCATAGAGGGTTGATCGCCAGATGGCTGACCCTCATTGGTCATCTTCTTTCATTGGCGGATGCTTTTCTTACCTGTCATGATGTCAACATCTCCTAGTTGACCACCTGGAAGCATTTGTCCTCTGTACCACCACGTCTTTCTCCATTTTCGCTCAATTGTGCATATTCGATGATCTACTCTAGATGACTATCATCTATGTTGTACGATGTCCAGCTTGTTCCATCCACCTTATTTCCTGTCACATCTCCATAGATCTTCCATCTCTAGCATACATTGTTCCATCATTTCAAGGCATGCAGCATATCTGCTTCTTGTTCAGGCTCATCATATTTCTCTCTCACTCGTGGTGATTGTTAATTTTTTTTCCTTAATTTATTTCCTTCTTTTATTTTATATTTTGTGTTTCCTTTCGTCAAATGGCACATTGACCCATGGATGGTTCAACCAATTAGCTGGGGGGAAGGCTCACCACTATCATCATTTCTTCCAAGGTTTTGTCACTATTATTATTTCCATATTAACCCCTCATTACTATATTTGTTGGCATTCTGTATCCAATATTCATTACCAGATTTAGCATCTGTTACTATTAAACCACCTTACAAAAAAAATACTTGTCCATGTCACTGGTATTGAGCTACAATGAGTTTTTGTGAACATGGAAAAATGTCAACGCCCACGTCATGAGCCCATCACTTTGAAAAATTTCAAAATGCATTCCAAAGCATATGCAGAATTTTAAAAGGCCCATTGGGATGTTTATTTCAAATGGTTGAGAGGGTTTGATGAGAAAATTACACTGGAATTCGCCCATAATTTTTGCCACCAAAAGGCTACTATTTGACGACTAGATATTATAATTACCATGGAAACCATTGTTGAAATTTCTAGACTTCCACTGAAAGGAGAACAATATTTTCCTTAGAAATCCAAGCACTCTATAGAGTTACAACCAACATGAAATAAATTCTTATAGAGGGGTGAATCCATGGAAATGGTTTCTGGGTAGGGCACCAAATTACAATCCTTACCAAGAAATTGGAGGGAAGTCACCAAGTACATCATTCATTATATCACTTGTGAAGTAAGGTTTCAATATGTTTTTTCCCAGCATTTCAAATTAATTTTGCATTTATGGAAAGGGTTGTTTGTTAATATTACATATTTTCTATATCATGCCTTGCAACGAATGTCTAAAATGATGAGAAGTGGTAAACCCAATTGTCTATCCCACCATGGTTTGATAAAACTAATAGTAGTTTGAGAATTGAAGCTATTATCTGCTCTTGGTGATTGAGACTCATTTTTTCATTCTCAGGATGATGAGGATACTAGACCCTTTGAGGAAGATGAATCTTCCGTAGAGGGTTCCTTTGAGGACAATTCTTTGGATGGAGAGTTTGTCTCTAATGGGTCGCCTAAGAAGGCTAGTGAAAAGAAAAATAAAGGAAGCCTTGGTGAATCCTTTGTACATACCCCAAAACCTGGAAAAAGAACAAATTAGAGTACCACCAGGTGAGTTGCATCGATGTCCAAAAAGACAAAACCATTAAGCCCAAATGAGAAGGACCATGAGAAAAATAAATCCTTGGAACTACCACTCATTGACCAATTTGGTGATAGGAAGGAAAAACAAAAATTGGACATTGCAACTAAATTAGATAACCTAGCCCAGGTAGCTGGTAGTGTGTTGGGTTATGAGGAAATAGAAGTCTTGTTTGAAGTAACTGGGAAACAAGAGGAATTCCATAGGGATTTTAGTAGGGAAAAACACCAAAATGAAAAAGAATGTGAATCTAGGCAATAGGCCAGCGAGTCTCCAAAAGTTTCACCTAGTATTGACCCAAAGAATGAGCCAATAGAAAATCAATAGAAGGAAACAAAGGGTGCTAGGGTCATGAAACCACCAGAAATGAATTAGGAACAAGAGACTGAAAAATTAATGACCTCAAAGATAAAAGCACGAGTTCTAGAGGAACCAATGGACAATGTTGATAATAATATTCAAACACAAATTATGGTGGAAGGCATTGTCCATGAAACAAAACAAGAGAAGCTAGAGCATGATGAGATACTTTATTTTGACCCACATGAGGATGAGAAGATAGATGAATTGATTGAGGATGTGAATGAAAGTCTTTAGACTAAGAGCCATGAAGCTTAGGAGGAAGATCCTCAAAGTGTAATAGAAAAAAGAATTTCAGGATTTGAAAGCTGAATTGGCTAAACTATAGATAGAAAATCAGACCTTACATGGGTTGTTACAAGAAGCTCATTGCACTATCAATTCACAAGCAAAAGAGATAGGTGAACTCATGGTTGAATTTAACAGATTAACAGTTTCTTATATGTCTATTCAGGAACACAAGGAGAAGGTTCAGAAAACACAACAACAATGGGTTGATGATTTCAAAGGCACTTTATAGAAACTCACATCTCTACCTGGTTCGTAACCTTTGCATGAGGACATGCAAATTGTTCAGCTGGGGGGAAATGATGAGTGTATAATATTTCATTATTTTTACCTTATAATTTTCTCTTTACCTCTATCTTTGTCCATATTCTTGTCACCATTTGCTGAAGGAGTCTTAAAATTTAATAAAATATGGAAAATAAATTAGGATTAATAAATTGCTGAAAATCATGACAATTTTGATTGTTTCATGTCTAAATGGTAGGAGATAGTTAGAGAGGATGTTGAAGCTTCTATGAGCATGAGGACCTCGAGAGATCGGTGGAATGAAATTAGCAAGACTTTCTTAGTGACCGATCATTTTTGTTTAGGATGATTTTTTTTAACGTTATAAGTGGCCTGTGGCCCTTTGTTTTTTTAATAGACTCTTGGTTGTGAGTGGTTGATAGGCCAAATGAATAAACAAACTTATTTACTTACTGATAATATGATCGGTATATATATATGTGTGTATGTTGAAACTCGAATATAGAGAGATAATAGAAATCACATATTGGTGTTAGATCTATGTTTATAATTTGTTGTTATGATTTGAAGGAATGATAAGTAATGTGGAATAGTTCTATGACTATGAGCTTCTAATCACTCAATAGCTAACGAAGATAGGACCCACTTCCTTGCTTGTTGGTAATATTTTCATTTATGTGTGTGGTAATGTATGTTGCTTCGTAATTATTCAATTTGTTTCATATTGTTTATTGTGTTATCAGATCCTTATTAGTTTACTTAATCTCTATGAATGTATTTAGTCTCTATTGGCTTGTTCAATACTTATCAATTTGTATAATCGAGTAACTATAATTAAAGAATCGATTAGTTAATTGAGATTGAAAGCATATCTACATTTAATAGCATAACTTATAGAGATTTTACTTTTGTTTATTGCATAATTAATTCTATTTATTTTATTTCTAGAAAGGTTTTCATTTTGTTAGATATTTTCAATTTTGTTTTGTTGTGTTCTAGTGATATGTTCTTTGGTGCAGGGTCATTCTTTCACGGGTTCCTATCACATATGTGACAGGAAGTCTGCAAACCAAATTTCTTCTCAAAAATAGATTACATTAGTTTGCATCCATAAAACCTTTGTTTATTGATTGCAGCCCTTTGGCATAATGCCACAACATGGTTCAAAAGCCTACATTACCAGATTGACACTTAAGGATGAATTGAGGAAGCCATTTCTAATAATTAATTCAAACCCATTATAGAAGTTTCATAACCTGAGATCGGAAAAGAAGCAAGTGCAGACCTTGGAGCTTAGGATCACATTTAGAGTTTTCAAAAATTCAGAATGAGACTAATACATCACGTTGGGCGTCTTAGTCCTCCTAGGAATATTTTTCAGAGAGTCCTTCAAATCTGATTTCAATATTTGAAGATTCCACATCTACCCTGAAAAAAAGTAGTGGGACTAATATGCCACCAAGGGCATCTTAGTCCTCCATAGAAATTTTTGTTAGCTTCTTTGCATTTTCAAAATTCTCACAACATCTCCAGACTTCCTAGATACACATATCCTATCTCCCTATTGCATTATTTTATTATTTTCATCTCTCATTTAGCTTGCATAACTAGGTTTTGTAGGTTGAATGTTTATTTGTCTTTTGCAAGAATTTTCTTGGTGGTGAACTCTTTAAATTTGAAAGAACCCCCTCTTAGGTCCTCCTCATTGTGAATTGACTCACCTTGTGAGGTTGATAACCAATCCAATTAGGACTCATAGGACATCCTTGAATGATAATTGGAGAAAAGTGGTGTTCTATGACCAGGGTTATAAAGTGCCCATTTTCCTCCTATTCACCAAAAGGAAGGCTCCTCCTTTGTTAGGGATTGAATAAAAGAATATTAGGAAATGGGTTATTACTAAAATATCAAAGGTTGGGAGGAAAAATACTAGGAAAAGGTAAAGCTAATAGGGGAATTAGTAGTCAAATTTGGTATCATTACGAAACTAGTCACTCACTTTTGTAACTAGGTAAAAATTGATTGTGATCTCTTAGAATACTAGGGGATTCAATAGGATCTCTCAACAAAAGCTACTCAAGATCTTATTTGAGAACATAGTTTAAATATTTTCTTTATCCAAGAGATAAATATTTTAATGTAGGCTATGGTGAGAATCTCTTCCAAGATTTTGAGAGGGGCCCAATGTCAATGTGTTGGTTCTCAAAGTAATATTGATGGGTGGCTTACTTATGGGACCCTTGTAAGCTCACTTCATATTTGTAATTGGTGAGTATAAAACTAAATTTAGTGGTGGATTTGTGCTTTGACTTAGGAGAGTCACTCCTATTCAAAAATACTTGTGTTCCTACTAATTTTTCAAGGTTATTATATGGTATCATAACAAATATTATTTTTCTTTAGTTCCTATTTCCCCTAGATTTTAGCAAGAATTTTTAATGCTATCAATAGCCTAAATGAAAAAATTGGGGGTATTGGTCATCTTGGCCCATCTTGATGCAAGAGCATCTAGTGGTGTAGGGAAATCTTGCATCACGTAAAAATGTTCTTTTTCTTATTTTCTTTAGTTGTTTTGACTCCCATGATGGCACTTAAGGGGTATAAGACAGTCAAAAGTCAAAAAGGGTGAAAATTTATCACTTACTATTTTTAGTAAGCTGGCCTAAATGAGCTTGTATGGACCTAAATATTTACCCCAAGGAGCATAATTGAAAAAAAATTATGGTCATGAAATAATCATCTCAATACCTTATACGATTTGGGAGATATTAAAGTTTTCATCTCAAGAAATTTCTCCAATGTAGCTTCAAATTCAAATAGAAAACCTTAGAGGCCCTGAAATAGCTCAAAACATTGACGAACTGATCTTTGATGGTTTGATGTTGTAGATCTCTTCAAGAGCTTTCCAATGTTATAATAGAAAATTAGACACTTAGATCAAAAATTATGGTCCCCGGAAGCTGTCCCTCTAAAAAGTGAATTTTATTAAAATTTCTTCCTAGGAAAGAAAACAAATGACAGGACTTTTGGTGCCAAAACAAAAGGGAAAGTTATACTTTCTAGAACATTCTAGGGTGGTTATTGGGTAAAATAAAAAGGGTTAAGTGGGGGTTGTAGAAGGTGGCTCCATTACAACAGATTATAACTCCAAATAATATATTGTCTTCAGAGTTGATTTTGTTGTAATGAATCAAGCCCATGAGGTTGTAGCATTGTAAGTTTTGAATCTATAATTTCATTTTCTAAAAAAAATCGAAAGTGAGCTATATTTTTTTTGGCATCTTCTATGTTGATATCTATTGTTGTGATTTATGTGGGTTTCAAGCAGTGTGTCCCTCATCAAGTGGTATTAGAGTACATTTTCCTGAGTGTTTAAATAGATCATCGAACATGAGGTAGTTTGCAATAGGACTTGTTGTTGTGGGTTTCTCAGAGAAGTGACCAGAATTCCTCCATAAAGAAACCATGGTGGTGAAATAAATGTTATTGTACCATAAGAGGGTTTTAGAGCCTTGCAAAGACAAGTTTAGGAATTGCAAAAGGAGCTACATTGAGGGTATGATCCAAGAAGAGGAGATGAAAGTGAAGATGAAGCTGAAAATGAGGAATAGTTTGAAGAAGAACAAGATATAGTAGATCCAAATCAAGTAAGATTATTTAAGGCCATCTCTAAGATTAGAAAAATGACAAAGATTGAATTTTTTACATTTTTGGAAATCTTAACCCAAAAGAGTTGATTGATTGGATCAACGATATGGAGGAGCTCTAAGGAGTGGAAGATCTCGAGAGGGTCAAGTTTGCAAAGACCAACCTAAGCGGTCATGTGAATATTTGGTGGAAAGAGGTAAAACTAGAAAGAAATTGAAGAGGAAAAGAGAAAATAAAAAGATGGGATTGTATGGTGGACAAATTAAAAATATAGTTCATTCCTATGGGTTATGAGCTATATTTTTTGAAGAAGATGCAAGGGTTGAAACAAGTGGGAAAATCCGTTAGGGAGTATACAGAATAATTCTACTGTGTCTTGATCAGAACATGCCATTCTGAGGCCAATAAGGAGAAATTTTTTTGTTACATAAAAGGGTTGAAGTTGAGTATTCAAGAAGAGTTGGGTCTGGTAAGAATTCTACCATTGAAGATGCATATCAATTTTCTTTGAAGGTAGAAGAAAAGTTGAATAGAATATTTGAAAGTAATTAAAGAGGTGGGGGTCATGGTGGAAAGACTAGTGGATGGTCATATGGAGGTCAAAATGAAGATCAAGAGAAGGGTGAAGGATCTAGTAGCATCCATAACCAAAAAAGAGGTAACACCTATCGTCGTCATGATTAGAATAGTGGAGACCAAAGATGAAGAGGAAGATCTAGATGAGGACTAGGAAGAGGAGGCTTTCATGGAACCTATTTCTAGTGTGAAGAAGAAGGAAATAGAGCCTATGAGTTCCCTCAACATCAAGGAAGGAAAAATAGAAGACTTGAGGGTAATGCATAAGTTTCACATGTAGATGAAGATGTCCAGTCTTCACATTATGAGGATGCAAAAAGAGGAGAGGTTATTGTTGCTAAAAGAGCCTTGTTGAATGAGGAGAAGGAACCAACTCAAAGGAAGAATTTGTTTCATACAAGATGTAAGTGTGAAGGTAAAGTTTTCAATGTTATTATTGATGGAGGTAGTGCTAATAACCTTGCTTCAGAAGAGATGGTTAGTAATTTGGGGTTGGAGAGAAGAAGTCATGATCTCAATCCATACTAAATTTCTTTGTTGTAGAAGGACCATAAAGCTTTGGTAAATGAACAATGTCTAGTAAAGTTCAAGATTGGATATTACCATGATGAGGTATTGTGTGATATTATGCCTATGGATTTTTTCATATGTTGTTAGGTAGACTGTGGAAATTTTATCGGCAATCAATATACGATGGGCAAGAAAACACCTATTCTTTGACAAAGGATGAAGTTTGTCATAAGTTGAAGCCCTTAAAAGAGGTAGAGGAAAAGGTATTCAGTAATGCAAGAATTTATTTGTTTGATGGAAGAAAGTTCCTAGAAGGTATGAAGCATGAGCATATGTGTTTTTTAATTCCTAGAGTTGATAGAGAAGATGAAAAAGAGATACCCATAGAGGTTTCACCTTTATTGGATGAGTTTCAAGATATTATATCTAATAATGTACCTGAAGGTTTCTCTCCAATAAGAAAGATTAGAAATCAAATGGATATGATTCCTAGAGCCAGTTTACCAAATAAGGAAGCCCATCAAATGAATCCAACAAAGAATGAAGAGTTGAACATGCAAGTGCAAGAGTTTTTGTGAAAGGGATTGATTCAAGAGAGTTTGAGCCCATGTGTGGTACCTATAGTACTAGCATCGAATAAGGATGGAGTATGAAGGATGTGTACAAACTCTTGAGCCATCAAAAAGATCATCATCAAGTACAAATTCCCCTTTCCAAGGATGGCTAACATCATGGATTGTTTGAGTGGAGTTGAGTACGTCTTGAAGATAGATCTAAAGAGTGGTTATCACTAGATACCGATTAGAGAAGGAGATGAATGAAAGACAACATTCAAGACTAAAGATGGGTTTTACAAGTGGTTATTCATTCCTTTTGGGCTAACCAATGCACTGAGCACATTCATGTGGCTCATGAATGAGGTATTGAAATAGTTTTTGGGTAAGTTTTTGATTGTTTATTTGGATGATATTTTGATTTTTAGTGGGACATTGGAGGAGCACCTGATGCATATATAAATATTTTTTGAGAAGCTAAGGGAGGAGAATCTATTGATTAATTTGAAGAAATATAGTTTTGTGAAGAGAGTTGGTGTATATCAGATTTTTTGTCTCAGCAGAGGATCTTAATATGGATCTAGAGAAGGTGAAAGCTATTATCAAATGACCTATACCAAGGAGTGCTATAGAGGTGACATATTTTCATGGTTTGAAAAGTTTTTATAGAAATTTTATCAAAGGTTTAAGTAGTATTTGTGCACCTCTAACTGAAGAAATGAGAGGGAATTAAAAGGATTTTAAATGGACTCTAGGGGCAACAAAGAATTTTGATATGTTGAAGAAGAAAGTCATAAAGCAACCTATTTTGGCACTTCTAGATTTCAATAAGGTCTATTAGGTAGATTGTGATGTTAGTGGCACTACCATAAGAGCTATTTTGAGTCAAGAAGGTAAGCCTATTGCCTATTCTAGTGAGAAGTTTAATCACGCTAAGAAGAAATAATTTGTCACTGATTAGGAGTTTTATGCTATAGTTCAAGATTTGAAGAAATGGACGCACTATTTGTTTCTAAAAGAATTTGTTTTATATATTGATCACCAAGCCTTGCAGTATCTCAATAGTCAAGGAAAGTTAAATCAAAGGTACTTAAAATGGGCTGATTTTTGTAGAGTTATACTTTTTTTTAAGCATAGGAGTGGAAGGTCAAATAGAGTTGCAATGCCTTAACTAGGAGATAATTTTTTTTAACAAAAATGTAGATTGAAGTTGTTGGGTTCAGTGAACTCAAGAGCTCGTATCTTGAGAATATGAATTTTGTATAGGCTTGGAGAGCTTGCAAGGAGCCTATCACTTTGGATAGAACACTATGGTTGGACTTTACTATCCAAGATGGTATGTTGTTTCAATGAAATTAGTTGTGCATTCCAAGGAGTTCCATGAGAGAGAACCTGATCAAGGAGAAACATAGTGGATGATTAGTTGGACACTTTGGTCAAGATAAGACCATTGTTGTTGTTTGTGAGAGTTATTACTAGCCACAGTTATAGTAGGGTGTGAAGAAGTTTGTGTAGAGTTGCAGAGTAGGTCAAATGGAAATAGGAACAAGTCAAAATGCTAGATTGTATCAATCATTACCTGTACGTGAGAGGACATGGGAGGATATTAACATGCATTTTTTTCTTGTCTTTCCAAGGACATAGAGAAGGCATGATTCCATATTTATGGTGGTTGATATATTTTCAAATATGGCACATTTCATTTAACTGCATAAGACTAGTGATGTTTTTCATATTGTAGAGTTGTTTTTCAGAGAGGTGGTGAGGCTACATGGTCTACTGAAGAGTATAGTTTTAGACAAAGTTACCAAATTTGTTGGTTATTTCTAAAGGAAATTATGGAAGAAGTTGAAGATAGATTTGATGTTCAGTTCTATACACCATCCATAAACTGATGGAAAAACGAAGGTGGTGAATAAGAGTTTGGTTAATCTGCTAAGATTCTTAGTAGGAGATAAGCCAAAGTGACGAGATTTAATTATACTATAGGTAAAATTTACTTACAAAAATTATATCAATAGGAGCATTGATAAATCACCATTCCAAATTGTATATGGGAGTAGTCCAAGAAATTCTTTTAAACTGAGAAAGATGGATAAGGGAAATAAGAGTAGTGTTGAGGCTGAAGATTTCGCTAAGCACCTAAAGAATTTGCATGAAGAGGTAATAAATCACATCAATAAGATGAATATCTTATATAAAGCTAAGCATGATAAAAAGAGGAGGTATGAGGAGTTCTAGGTAAGAGATGTAGTAATTATTCATTTTTGAAAGGAGAGGTTTCTAATTGGCACATACAACAAGTTAAAGATGAAGAATTTTGGACCATGTAAGATACTGAAGAAGCATGATTCATGAAATATATATGAGGTAGAGTTGCTTGATGAAATACATATTTCACCTATGTTTAACATTTTAGATTTAATAGAATATCATGAAGGGAGAATTGATGAAGAAACAATAGAAGCACAGTGGAATATTCTAGCACCTACTTCAGAAAAGGAGGAGATAGAATAAATTTTGGATAGTCGTGAGAGCATAAGCATAAGAAATAAGCAATATGCAAAGTACTTGGTGAAATGGAGAGGAAGGCCTATTGAAGATTCATCGTGGTTGTCTGAGGATAAGGTTAACTATCTTGGTTTCCCTCTAACTCCTGAGAAGTAATAGGGTCAATTTTCAAATTACCCTGGGTGTCTGATGCAGGAGCATCTAGTGGTGTAGGGAAATCTCGCATCACCCAAAAATATTTTTTTCTTATTTTCTTTAGTTATTTTGAGTCCCATGATGACACTTAAGGGTTCTAAGATAGTAAAACATCAAAAAGGGTGAAAAATGATTACTTATTATTTTTAGTAAGTTGGCCTAAATGGGCTCATATGGACCTAAAAGTTTATCCCAAGGAGCAAGACTAAAAAAAAATTAATCGTGAAAGAATCATCTCAATACCATGTATGGTTTGGGAGATATTAAAGTTTATGTCACGAGAAATTTCTCCAATGTAGATTCAAATTCAAATAGAAAACCTTAGAGGCCTCAAAACATCTTGAAAAGTTGATGAACTAATTTGTGATGTTTCAATGTTGCAGATCTCTTCGAGAGCTTTGCAAGGATATGTTATAATATAAAATTAGATACCTGGATCAAAATTTATGGCCCTGCAAAGGTGTCCCTCTAAAAAGTGAATTTCATTCAAATTTCTTCCTAAGAAACAAATCAAATGACGATAATTCTGATGCCAAAACAAAAGGGAAAGTTACACTTTCTAGAACATTTTAGGGTGGTTATTGGTTAAAATAAAATGTTAGTGTAATTAATATTTAATTAAACTTGCATAAATTTACTTTCGTTTTTCTTAGGTAATAATTAGTTTACTTAATTAATAAGTAACCTTTATTTAGTTGAGTTGTTTTTAGGTCAACATTAGGGTTGCATACATTGCTTTTATAAAGCAATTCTCTTATTGTAATTTCTGAATTTTGAATATTATCAATTTGCACATTTCATGCAAAGATCTTCTTTTTCATTGTTTTTATCTTATGTGGAAGGTGTTTAGGTTTGCATGTCTGATCTTGGTTTCTAACATGGTATCAGAGCCTTGGCATGCAACCCCTTCTCAAATTCTGGAGAAAATCATTGCAGAGTTCGTTTGGAGTTCCTCGAGGATTTCATGCCTTGAGCTCATCTATTCGGCATTTTGGATCAGATTGAGCTTCATCATTGGATTCAGAGTGCTGGAAAAAGTTATTAATGACTTTTATTTTTTTGATTCTGGTCATCATTGAAGAAATCTGTGAGGGTTTCAAGCTTGGTGATATTTTGCAAGCTTTGGAGGTAGCCTATTTTTCGGAGCATCTTGGAGTAAAACAGACACCCCCAACACGTTCGCAATGCCCCAAAACCCTAAGATTGCCCTTCGTTTTGTTGATTTTGGTGAAGTTGATCCGGAAGGCAAAAAGGAATTGCTAGGGAGGTCGTACGACCTCTCTAGCACACATTTTGAGTCAATTTTTTTCACAAAAATTGAGAAAAAAATTAAAAACTGCATCAGTTTTTATGCCTACAGTTGTAATGAAGTCCATGACTTGGTAGCCATTGAGCAGCCACCCATCGGACACTTAGACTAGTGGCACCACCAACCGGTTGCTGGTTGGCCCAGCCCCCGCAGGCCCCTCTGTTGTCCGCACGCGGTTCTATGGGGGACCAGGCGCTATGCGCCCAGCCCTCGGCTGACCTCCCAACACCTATTGTGGTCACATAGATGACCAAGGACTCCACCCTAGCCCCCTGCATGCCCTCCCCTGGTCACGCACAGGACCAGGGGCCAAAATAGTTTTAGCCCTCTGGACTGCCTGTAGGCCAAATTGGCCATTCTAGAGCACTTTCACCAAATCGGGTATAATTTTTGCATACAAAGTCAGTTTTTCACAAATGAGATATCATTGGAAAGATGGTTCCAAGAGCGTTCTTTTGGTGTAGGTTATTTTTCCTGATTATGTTCTAGTTTTATGTTTTAGGTCCTTGAACTCATAACTTGTGTTTTTCACTCCGGAGGGCATATCTTTTGACTCGGTGATCCTTTTTTCCCTATTCTTGTAGCATTGGAAAGTTGGTTCAGTCCTCTACATAGATGTGAGATCTATTTTAATTTTCTATTTATGCATGTTTATGCATTCTCTCCTTTTGCAATCATTTGGGTATTGTAATAAATGAACTGATATATAGTTCCATCAGTGAGGTTTCTTGCATAATAATATGATTAGAGTGTGCATGCACTTTGATCTTGATTTTTGTTTTGATGAAAAATCACATGGGTTGTAATCTGGTTTCTTAGTTTCTTTTGGCCACTTTTTTGTCTTAGCTTGACACATATCAGATTCATTTCGGATCCATCTCAGATTGAGGGCCACTAAATTTGTGGTTAATGTTCTTGAGTCTTTATGGTACTTGTTCCCATAGAAAAGTTTTAGTATTATTTTGGCATCGGCATCGAGATACACGGCTTCCAGATTCTATCATCATATCATCTACTGTTGCTTTATGGATTCTAGGGTTGTTCTAGTTTGGTGTTTTCAAGTGCTTCGTGGCATCGGGTCTGTTGTTGCATTATTATGATTCTGATATGGTTTCTTGTAGACAAAAGTATCTTTCCTTTCTTACTAGATTATGGTTCTAGTGTTACTCCATAGTGTTCTTCCAGTGCCTCTTTGTAGCAGTCATCTCATTGTAGGGGGGGTTTGTCCCACTGGGTTTTCCTTCTCTACCTCATTATTGCATTTGTACATGGGTACCTAATCAGGCCTTGTTGTCGGGACCCATTCATACTTTCTTGCATTCATCTTAGTTTTAAGTGCATGCTTATTTTTAGTCTCCCTAAGTTGCACTTATGGGGGGGTGTTAGTGTAATTAATATTTAATTACACTTGCATAACTTTACTTAGGTTTTGCTTAGTTAATAATTAGTTTACTTAATTAATAAGTAAGCTTTATTTAGTTGAGATGTTTTTAGGTCAACATTAAGGTTGCATACATTGATTTTATAAAGAAACTCTCTTATTGTAATTCTGAATTATGAATATTATCAATTTGCACATTTCATGCACAGCTCTGCTTTTTCATTGTTTTTGTCTTTTGTGGAAGGTGTTTAGGTTTGCATGTCTGATCTTGGTTTCTAACATAAAAAGGGTTAAGTGGGGGTTGTAGAAGGTCACACCATTAGTCTAGATTGTGGCTCTAAATGATATATTGTTTTCAGAGTTGATATTTTGTAATGAATCAAGCCCACGAGGCTGCAACATTGTAAGTTTTGAATCTGTAATTTCATTTTTAAAAATAATTGAAAGTGAGTTATTTTATGTCTCACATCTTCTATGTTGGTATCTATTGTTTTGATTTGTGTGTCTTTCAGGTGGTGTGGCCATCATCACATCTTCTTCCATATTGAGATATAAAACAAACTTTCTTAATTTAGTGGATGTGATGCTAAGAAATGGAAACCTAACTTATAGTAATAGAAGAATAAAGAAAATAATTCTTGTGTGCTATGAAAAATGAGTGAAATAGTTAATAAAATAAAACACACATCAATGGAATGTATTACATCTAATGAAAGAAAAATAATAAAGAAAGCTATTATAATCCTTCTTTCGAACTCATTCCATTGTCCTCTATTCTTGGTGATCTCTCAATTGATTCTCTCAAAATTATGTGTTGCACATGAATCTATGAAATGGCAACCTAACAAATGAGATTCTATATGAAAATGCATAGCTATATGCCTACATCTACATTTTTTTGGTATTTTCTTGATTGAATTACTAAATATTCTAAGATAATGATGTTGTTGTGTTCAAATGATACTAAGATGATTGTGATGAAAGATGCAATTCTAAATAAAATGAAGTAAAATGATGCAAAAAACTAAGATGTTAATACTAAAAATGCCATGATAATTTAACTATGGACTCTAATTCTAAATACTAACTACAATGCTCTCCAAATGCTCTGAAATTGCACTAAGATTTTGGCAGCAGAAGATTGTAATCCAATTCTCTCTATATCAAAAGTTGTAGAAGTGCTTTCTATTTATAGATTTTTTTAAGTTTGGGCTGAGGTGGCAAAGATGGATGGTCGAGATCGTGATCCTGAGGCATCGACGATGGAGCAAAAAGAGGTTAGGGGAATTCATGGAGGCTTCTCCATTTAGAAGAGAAAATCTTCCAAGTGTCCAAGAGCATCAATTAACAGAAGGAGTCATGTGTCTCCTAGGAAGTTAGGAGGTTGAGAGGTTAGAGTGAATATGTAATGCCCCGCCAAGTAACCTTAAAGGAAGTGGCAATTAACGTCTTAAGCAAACAAATTTTTTTTTTTATAAAGTGCATTTAACATACACATTCACTTACTAATTAACAACAACCTCTAAGGCTACAAAGTTAGGATTACTTAAACCCACACATACATAATACATATAACCATAGCCTTATGAACTTTATGAAATAAACATCATATATCATAAGAATACCACATAACATAATAAGATAATCAACCGAGATACAATCTCATAAACATTATCTTAATCCAAAAGATACATCACTCATTCCCAGAATGAGGCAATAGTACAAAAGATTACAATTACATAACTCCACCTCATAATCATCAGAGGAATGAAATAACTTATACAAATTAAAATATTACAATGCAAGATAATACAACAAGAAACCGCGAGCTGTCCATCTAGATGTCTCGCCACCAAGTACTGAAAATAGAAGGGGACCCAACGGTTTTGGTGCATGTTCCACCCAACCAATGTGATACCCGAAGGTCCACCCCCCATGCTAGGAGATAGTAACAAAGTAACATGGACAAAATTCTACTACCTCTAGCCAAAGGCAGACTCAAACTGACTCGTACTGACATAACCATCCAAATGAATTAACAAGTACAACTCATTCACCATAAAAGTGCGAATCAGGTACAACTCAAGTACAATACAAGTACAAATCAAATACAATACAAGTACAAATCCAACATCATTGACATAGGTCACATTGCTTCTAGACATAAAGTAGATCAAGTATGTTCAAATAACCATACACACAAAATAATTAACAACAATTGTCATAGATAGAGTGTCATCGCAAGGTTTGTCATGAGATCTCCTCTAGGCATTCTTCATAGGCTCCGGCACAAGTAATCCTGGTGGCCTCAACCGAATCCCGGCACTCATACTCACTCATGCGGAATCAACTACCTCTCGAAGAGCAAGATAGTTGATCTTGCCATTCCAGGCCTTCTCACTCATCCCAAGTCTAAAACAAGCCCTTGCATCTATGAGTGAGGATTAAATTATCTTGATTAATGTGAAGTTAGTCCTAATCTTCTAAGTACATTATTTTAATTATCACTTGTTTAAATCACTCCTGAAGGTTATCCAGTTTACCTCTTTGGGCTCTGGCGCCTAACAGAAGCCACTCTTCTATTCGACAACACACACCCAAACAATCCACCAAGGGAACCACAAGTGCATACCAACTAGGCATCATAATCCACTCCAATACAAGAAGAATACAAATAATAGAACTCACTCCATACATCTTGGAGGCAACAACACATAGTCCACTCCTTTCACAGGAGGTACAAAATATCCCACTCCAAACATCTTGGAGGAAATAACACATAGTCCACTCCTTTCACAGGAGGCAACAAGATGAAACCACATAACAAGGTCACTCCATATAAGGAGACACAGATCCCATAATCCGCTCCTAACCAAGGAGGTGCAATCATCCCCATTCGTGAAAATAGGGTAAAACTGAAAAGACGCCATGCACTACCCAAGGGAAAACAACTGGATGGCATAAAAGTTCAACAACCCTCATCCTCTAAGTTCTTCTGGAAGACTTATAATTTAGGACTAACACTAAATCCCAAAACCAACAATGCAACTTGACGACATAGCAACAAAAGCATTCAAGTCATCAATCAAATCTAATATTTGGATTTACTAAATCCATACTCATTCAATAGGTAGGGTTGAAAAAGTCAAAGACATGATAAGTAGATCATCTAAAATAATCATAACCCCTATTTCCCTTTTCATTATTGAAAATCTAAAACAATTAAACTTACTTCCCTTTACTCAATACAAAGAATTAAATCCTTTAAGATAATCATGAGAAAGATACTACTTTTGGATATACTAAATCCATACCTCTTTTATAATCCAATCACAATGATTCAATTAATCTAAATAGAAATTAATAAATAACATAATTGATTGTCTCATCAGTAACACTTCTTAATTTACTTTTGAATCGACACAAATCCATGCAAGTAACTCTTTCCATTTCTTAACCAAATCTTACATCTCATTCAATTTTCTATTTAAAACATTCAATCACTTTAATATAATAACATATTGTTTCTCTATCCATTTTTCATATACACTAATCAATCCATTTTTAAATCTCTATTCAATAATACATTGCGTACATCTTATAAAAACGAAATATGATAATGAATTTACCCTTGACATATTTTACATGCTCCATATTATATCTATACCAAACATATATATTAATAACTCAATTATATAGATTCTTTAATATTCCAATCACAACGATTAATTTGTTCTATGGAAATAAAACATAATAACTATTTGCCTTTTTCAATAGAGATAGTTCCTAAATTTACTTCTAATGCAAACTAACACTATTGCAAACAATCTTTTCAATTTTCTATCCGGAATCTATGTCTCTTCAACTATCCATTTAAAACATGCAATTTCATCAATGTACAAAAATACCTTTTGGCATATCTCTTTGACTACGCATTCAAAACTTATCTTTTAAATTCTACATGCAAAACTAAATCACACACACTTAAATAAAACAAGGTAAAATACTGATTGAAAATACTCATGGATATATATACATCTCAATATATTTTTTTTCAATCATATTAACAAAATAAATATTCCCTTTTAAATCAATTAATTACTTCTATAAAAAAAAACATCTTTTCTCTACACATTTTCTACACATACTAATCATTTATTTTAGAACACTAATAATACCCAATTTACAAACAACAAAATAAAATAATATAAAATATTATTTATTCTCTCAAATGGATATATACCTTCAATATATATATACTAAATATAAATTAATATATTTAAATATATTTAATCATTAACATTTCTTCTATTCTTTACAGAATATTAAATTGTTTAATTCAAAATAAAATATCCCTTATCACTAATTTTTCAAAATATAAATATATATTTTTCCAATTAAATCAAATTAATAAGTGGACCTTTCACACATGAATTTAAATTCCACAACTAAATTTTAAATTATGCATTATCTAAATCAAATATTTAACTCCTTCAATTAAACTTTAACATGCTATTTTAAAATAAACAATAATTTCCCCATACGTTTATAATATTAATTCCACTAATCAAATATACAAATTTTATTTAAAATAATATAAATAAATATAATACTTTAGTATTATAAATTATAATATAAAATATTATTAGATAATATTTAAATATTATAATAACAATACCTAAAATATTAATATTTATAAATATCAATTTATTAATATTTTATTTTCAGAACAGCCATGGGAAAATAATTTAACAGCAGTCTCATGTTTCAAGCATAACTCAAAAACTACGATCTGGGTATTTACAAGTTTTGGACAGGGGTTAGAAAATTATAAAATGCAAAAACCCTTCAAAGTTTTTGAAAATTCAGTTTATGAAAGTAAAGTTATAAGCGACGCAATCAGACCATTTTACCATGAAAATATAATTATACTGCAGATTTTAAAATTCGTTTTTTGATAATAAAAAAATTTTCATTTTCTAAAAACATTATAAATGCATTATTCAATCTCTATGTTTAATTTCAATAACAACAAAATTGATTTCCCCAAATAATTTAAATTCAACTAAGGTTTTTACAATTTTCACTCAAGAATTTTCACAAGCAAAGGCTATAAATTTGTTTAATTCTTTTCTTCTAATATCAAATTTATTTTTTAAAATAGATTTAACAAATAAATCTTTAATCACTACTATTTTAAAGAAAACAATCAAGAACAATAAAACACAAAGAGGAAAATCTGGTATAAGAAGCTACAGGAAGAGATGAATTTCTGATGCAAGCCTCCTCTAAAGATTTCTTGAATTTTCTTCAATCCTCCAATGAATCCAATCCAAAATCCAACAAATGCAAACAATCTTTTCTTCAATCAATTCTACAATCAAACTTTCTTCAAACCCTTGTGCCAATTTTCCAAAATTTCTTCCCTGCTGTAAAAATGTATTTTTCTAAAAACTTTCTTGCCCTAAAATTAAAACATATATTCTTATAAATCAAAAATACCTAATTCAACCCTAATTCACATTACATGCAAATTAGATATTTCAATTTCAATTTCAATTTCACTTTTCAAAAACCCACTTTCAATTTAAAATGAAATTTCAAATAATAAATTAATTTCCAAAGTTGCAACCAATTTCTCAAATAAACATTTAATTACAATTTCTAATTTAATTCTCACACGTTGGAATTAAATTCCAAAATTAATTCTAATTCTTTTATTTCCTTTCATTCTCTTGCATCATGTTTAATTAATTAATTTAATTATTTAATAACTAAACTCAACCCCCTTGGATTAAATTTAATTAATTAAATAATTTAAATATAATTAATTAATTTAAATATAAACTTTTATCCACATTGCATTATTTAAATTAAATAACCATCAACATGATTTAAATGCAATTATTCTAAATATCTATTTCCAAATCAAGAATGCTTCAGAAATAAATAACATTAAAACAAGACAGACAATAACTCGACACACACAACTGACGACACACTAAGGCTAGGGTGTAAACTTGACACATGTTACCTAGCTACTATCTCCCGTTCAACTTAACCGTTGGAGCGACACGCTCAAACCTGTGAAACTAGGTGGAGTCGATGTCATGTACCTGCAATCCTGCAACCAAGTAAACAACATCATACGATATATCCAGCATATAATACACACCGTGAAGAAGGAATTACGGATTCGTAGGGCGCTCGCAAGCGAGTAATGCGAACTCATCCTCTTCACCAATACACTCATTGAAATTGACACTTCCATCATAATTCCAATAATCTCATAATAACATCTCATGTTAACTCTATAACATCATTAATCCATAATGCATGTGAAACAATAATCACATAACTACATCCCACAATAATAGTTGTCACTCAATAGTAACGATCAAAACATCATACAAAATGTATCCAGTATCAAAGTAATTGCAACCAAACATAGTATAAAGCAACTTGAACAAGAATCAAAACGAAGGGGTATTACAGAATATTCCAAATTTAAAAATTAGGAATAAATTAAATTGTGTGACATGTGATGAGGTGGACAATGAGTTGGAAGTGGTTAGAAGAAATATGGAGACATGTGTTAAAGTTGAATTAAAAATTCAAATTTAAATGGAGGAGGGAAATCAACTTAGAAATGAAAAATTATTTAAATTCTTGCATTTAATTAATTTAAGAGGAAAGTGATTTTTGGATAGAAGAATTAAATGATGAACCATATAAATAATTTTATCAATTTATTCATATTAGTAGAAGAATTAGAATTTATTAATTAAATATCGAATATTTAATTAATTGTGCTCCATACCATTTTTATGTGCATACAATTCTATCTCTAAAATATTCAACAAGTTTCTAATGCATGATTATTAGGTTTGTAACAATTGGAAAACATATTATAAAATTTTAGGGTGGAAATGGTATGATCATTGGCCTATCAGATTTTCTTCTTCATTACTCTCAATTCTAAAATATACCCCTTTTAAATTTCAACTTATGTAGCTTCAAGATTATTATTTTTGATGAATAGGCATATATCTCTATATTAATATATAAAGATAAAATACATATTCAAAAAAAAAGATGGGTGGTAAGAAGGCACACCCTGAGAGTCAAATGGGTAGAATCTAGAACATCAAAAAAATAAAATTACTTGGGCCTAGCCCATAATTCCATGATAAAAATAGAAAAATAAAAGAAAAGGACACAAAAATCTCAAAGCATCTTTTCAAGCCTGACCTAGGAAGCTTTCAAGGGAGCCCAACAAGAGGAGTAGTAGACATGAGTAGCTACCAGAATCTTTGAAAAAACTTGAAATTTTCCTGCCAAAGAGAGGATTTTTTATCCAATAGGCCTAGCCCAGAAGTCCATGATAACAATAGAAAAATAAAAGAAAAGGCCCACAAAAAATCTTGAAGAAGATTTTCAAGCCTAGCATAGGCAGCTTTTGAGGGAACCCAACAAGAGGAGCAGTAGACATGGGTAGCTGCCAGAATATTTGAACAAACTTGAAATTTTCCTGCTAGAGAGAGAGGCTTGGTTATCTAGTAGGCCAACTTTTTCCCAATCCTGGAGACAACAACTTCCCATATCTCAGCCGAAGAAGCCTAAAAGGTAGAGGGAATTCCCAGAAACCAAAATATTTCCCCTAGCCCAATCCACTTCCATCCATATTGTTGTAACCAGTGAAGAGTGGGCATAATATATTCTTTGTAACAAAGGGTCTTATGCCATAAATGTGGAGAAACATAGTTGTGTGAGTGATAAAATCATTCCACCAATAAATCTACACATTATTATGAGCTGACCTGCACTCCAAATTCCAAAATCTATGAATTTGGGCCAATGTGAGCTAATGACAAAGCAAAGATGTGTTAAAAAGAATTGTGTTTTGTAAGACCAAGGATTTCTTGTCTCCCATTCAATATAAAAATAAATGGAGAAGTGATCTGATAGAGTGACATCCACCAATGACTTAACTGGAAGTGAAGAGTTATCAAAAGAGAAAAAAGATTGAGCTGATATCATTACACAATCAAGGAACTTAAAGATCCTATCAGAACCAACCCTGAAATTACACCAAGTGTGCTAGAGGGAATAAGAATAGTGGTGGCCAATATTGGGATCAAAGAGCCCCAATTTATTGTGCATGTAAAACCATGCCTCTCTTTCACCAGCCACCCATATGAATGGTAGAATACCATCCTTATCATACGCCATATTGACCATATTGAAATCACCACATAAAAGCCAAGTGGTCACTGGTAATGAGTCCAAAATCCAATGCTAAATAAAGGAGCATTCAACAACATCATTAGAGGCATACACATTAATAATCCCAAAACAGTGATTATCAATATTAAGAAGGATCCAGATGAGCTGATGTGTGGGATTAGACTCGTGATTAACAACACAAGAGTGCCACTATGGAGACAAAAGAGTGGCAGCTCCACCACACCCAACTTCATGATCCATACGATACATGTGGCTAGCTTGCCAAATAGAGTGACATGCCGACGCAAGCAAAAAAATCAGAAATTTTAACTTCTTGGAGACAAAGCACTTCAATACCCTGACACTTCTACAAAGTATCTCAAACATAATACTTTCTAGAGAGGTTTTTCAGACCTCAAACATTCCAAGAGAGGAAATTCATGAATGAAACTCCTCCATTTTGTCAGAGTCTGGTTCCTCCTCATCTAAGGTGGAGAAACGATTCTACAAAATTTTAGGCAGAACTGACCTAATTTGAATAGATGAAGAAGAAATTCTCCTTTTCTCTTGTACACATTCTCCTTCTTCTAATGGCGGTGAAGGACTACGAGATCGTTGTTGAGCTCCTGATACATGAGGAGAAAATTTTGGCTGTGCCATTATAACGACAGTAGGCTGAGGCATAGCATTCAGCCTGGGCCATGCTAAAGAAATATCAAGCCCTCTTGAGGACCCTTTCCCCTTTGTGAAAGGTTTTGAAATAACTTATTTTGGCTCGGGGCCTTTGGAAACTGACCCAAAGCCACTGGCCTTATTCTTACGATTCGTAATCGTGGTCCATTTTTTATTAGGTTTGCCAACAATATCCACTTGACGAGACTTATCAAATTATCATGGAGGAGAATAAATACAAGGCACTACTAAAGGGAAGTCCTTGATCTTGTGCTCTACAAACTGACATCTATAGCACCTGTTTGAAATCTTAAAGTAAGTAACTTTCTGGGTATGCCAGAAATTGCCAAAATATTTTTTATGAATAGGCAAATATCTATATTAATATAAAGATATAATTACAAATTCACAAATAAGGGGTGGGTGGTGAAAAGGCACGCCCCAAAATTCACATGGGCTCAGCCCAAAAAAACCAAAATATCACATGGGCCTAGCCCAGAAGTTCAATAACAGAAAGAAAAACTAAGCGGCCAAGGCAGTGCCAGTTGAATATCAATGGAATCTATTAAATCTTGAGAAAGATCCACTTCAACACAGACCTATTTTTGGGGATGTGCCTGGAAAAATCTATTAGGCTCAATGCAAATGACTTTCCCTAGAGAGGAAGCAATATGACTTAAGACTGGCACACAAGGCATGGGTAAACCTGGAAACTCAATCTAGACCAGGACCCACTATTTGGTTTCATCCGAGACAATGAAATCTTGAGTCCATGACTAGAAAACCAAAAAAGAAGACTTGACATACCAGGGACCATGTTCCAAGATTTCATGGACATGATTAACCTCCACAAAGAGAAAAATAAAGTAACCCTTGATTAAGTTTTGGACCATATCAAAGCGGACCCCATGAGGGACCCAGGCCTTGTTGACCCAATCCTTGAGCACATTTTCATGGGGAGTCCTCCCAAAAAAATATCCAATGAGGGTATTCGTTTCAAGCCATTGACAAGCGGAATCAAATTTAGACAAAGGAAAAATGACATCAGCCAGGGAGTCAAAATACTAACCTTGTGGAGCACTTTAAAAACAAATTTCCTAGGTCATTTGTTCATGGAGGAGCCATTGAAATACCAACATCAACATGAAATTTTGGGTTAGAGCTGGTTGAAGGCATATTAAAACAAAAACACTGTAGTAAATGTGGTTGTACACATAACAAAAGAGGTATTTCCCACACAAAGAGCGTTGTATGATGTAAGAGGGGCCAAGAGTGACTGCAAACACAAGAAAACCCTAGCAAAGCTCATACACCTTCCCCACAAAAACAAATCTAAGATTATTATTTTCACAAGCTAATGAAGAGATGGTGGAATGAAGGGAATCCTATCTTTGGAATAACTAAATACTCCTTTTGCAAGAGGCTTTAGTTTTTCAATTTTAAAATTATGAAGTGGAATAGATCATCTTTTTCAAATACTTTTAAAAATCAAGAATCAACTATAAGATAAGTTGGATAAAACCATTTTTCAAATCAAAGAGTAAATGATTGAGGAAATTCTATGGGAGGAGATTTTTTGTTCTATGAAACTATCTAAATGGGAGTTCCATGGAGATAATTAAAAAAGTTAAAATCTCAAATTGGTTGGATTCTCGGAGGGGATATGAAAACTTATTTCTCAATAATTTTATAAAGGAATGTAGAAGTAGTTATGTTATAGCTTATCTCATTTCAATCCAAGGAGATCAAATGGTATCCTTTAAAGATGTATCTATGTAATTTATTCGAACCTTTTCCTCCTTGTTTATAGAGCATGTACTACAAGCTAAGGAAGAGGAACGGATCATTCTAGATTACATTATTCCTTTGGTTTTAAAGCATATAATAAAAAATCTCTTAGAATCCATCTCCATTTAAGAGATTGATATAATTTATTTAAAATTGAATAAAGTTAAGTCTCCTAAGACTAAAGGTTTTCCTATCTATTTTTCATGAATTTTTTTTTTTTTAAATTTTGACCTATTAGAGGTTGTTAGGGAATTAAAAAACAGCAATAAATTTTTCTAAGACATCAATTCTACTTTTCTTTCTCTAATTCCCATGAAATAAAGGATTAAATATATATATTTCATCCTATCACTTTATGATATGTTATGTTAGAAGACACTGATATATTGAGAGGGGGTTGAATCAATATATACCATAAATTAATCTAATTCAACTTTATCAACCAAAACATTTTATTACCTTAATATATAAAGAATAAAACTATGAAATTCAAAGAACTAGTACACAACCATAACACCATATTTATGTGGAAAAACCTATAAGGGAAAAACCATGCTGAGCAAGCTTCTTGGGACTACTATCCAAATCTAGCCTCACAATTAAAATAAGATTTAAAACAAGTTTTATGGGCTACAACCCAAAGGAAGCTACAACTTCCTGAAATGCATTTTTTATGGAATCAATCAAAGGAAGCTACAAATCCATAAAATACTTATAGAAAGAGGCTACAACCTCAGTACAACATACTTTACATAATATGTCGATCAATCACTATCAGAGCATCAACACACTTCACACTGACATGTGTCTTCAACATCTCTGTTGAAAAACCTCTGCAATCTTCATCACACTTCCACACACACATATTTTTGCACATGCCTCCTCACATAATCACAAACACCTATGTATATTTCAACAAACTTAATCTCTTATTATATCCTCCACAAGCTTCAAAATATTTCTCCTTGTCGGCCAAGATGAAATGTGTAACATGAGTCATGCAATGACCACAATAGGTAGGATCCCAACACATCTATGGTAAAAGAAATAAAATATGGTTCAAATATGTTAGTGAATGAATGAGCCTCTCAGAAAAGATTGATAACTTTGACTCTATTTTACCCTTAATGCACTAGAGCCAATCACTAACATCTTTAGAAATGTCACAATTGCATTTGTGACTTTCCTCTGAATTCAAGGGGTACAACTCCCTTGTATGATGTAACTAATGATATAGTTTCTTTTAATCAGAAAGTGAGAAAGGTGGTAGACACTAGTTTATAACAATGACAATAATGTGGAAGAAATATCATAAATCCATAAATCAACAATGCACAAATTCAAACTTATGATTGAAAAATAAGGAAAATAGAAATCAAACTACAATAAATGGATGTAATAAATTATATTTCACATAGAAAATATTCCTCTATTACACACTCGACACACATATCAATAAGCTAAACACAATATTTTAATTCATAACACACATATTAAAAACCATTGCAATAGGAATCCAACATAAATGAAAAGTGTTCCTTCTCGAAATGAAACACTATGTACCTATGGAGAATATATCCTCTATCCTTCTCCACCATCCTAGATATAGCCATGAATTTCCCCTCCAAAATGGTTACCAAAACTATTAATAAAATTAGCGATGCTTCTTCTCATCTGACCATCTTCTTGAAAACAACTAAGAGAATATGATTGGTTGGAATAATTAAACTTATAAATTTCAAGACATTAGGCAAGAAAACTTGATATTTTTTCACACCAATGACCATCAAATGATGTATCCCACAACAGTGCAATTAATGAAGGATTGAGGAGATATAATATGATTGCACGTGTATGCTCTCCAATAGGGAATGCAATTTAAAATTGGTTTAAATTAGCCATTAATTCAAACCAAGTTGTTGTCTCATGAAATCTAAGAGAGATGGATCAAATATCTAACCAACCATCTATAAATTCATCTAGTGTCACCACACTTCGCCATTCAAAAGCATCCAATATAGTGAGCACCTAGAGTGATGGTGTATCAACAAATGATTTCATCATTTTGGAGGAGATCAAATGCAGTCCTCTATTTAGGCATTTGTCTAACCAACTAAAGGAAGTTTTTATCATACAAAGTGAGGTAGAAGAGGAAGTGCTTCATAGAATTTTGGGTAATGCATTTATGATCCAAGTGCATGTGCATAATTCTACCATGCTAGAGCATTTTGTGTATACAATTATCAAGACCTCTTGTCATCATGACTGGGGTATGAGAGCATCTGAGGATTTGGTGAGGCTAGAGTTTCACCACTGTGTCAACATAGCCATTTCTAAGCCTAGTCACTATCCAAGAAGTGGGTTAGTGGGTGATGGCATCTGCATAGTGTTGGTTGTTCAGAATGAGGTTGTGGAAGAAGTCGTGACCCTTCTTCATGTAGGGGTTGTGAGGAATGACATGGGGCTCTTCGCACAATTTTTGAATTTGCATGAGAATATATTGTCTCCCACTCATATTGAATGCCTTCAGACTATGATAGAGGGCATTCAAGTGTTGATGTTCACCCTCTTTCCCACAACAGTGTGATTAATGAAGGATTGAGGATATATAATATGATTGCACGTGTATGCTCTCCAATAGGGAATGCAATTTAAAATTGGTTTAAATTAGCCATTAATTCAAACCAAGTTGTTGTCTCATGAAATCTAAGAGAGATGGCTCAAATATCTAACCAACCATCTATAAATTCATCTAGTGTCACCACACTTCGCCATTCAAAAGCATCCAATATAGTGAGCACCTAGAGTGATGGTGTATCAACAAATGATTTCATCATTTTGGAGGAGATCAAATGTAGTCCTCTATTTAGGCATTTGTCTAACCAACTAAAGGAAGTTTTTATCATACAAAGTGAGGTAGAAGAGGAAGTGCTTCATAGAATTTTGGGTAATGCATTTATGATCCAAGTGCATGTGCATAATTCTACCATGCTAGAGCATTTTGTGTATACAATTATCAAGACCTCTTGTCATCATGACTGGGGTATGAGAGCATCTGAGGATTTGGTGAGGCTAGAGTTTCACCACTGTGTCAACATAGCCATTTCTAAGCCTAGTCACTATCCAAGAAGTGGGTTAGTGGGTGATGGCATCTGCATAGTGTTGGTTGTTCAGAATGAGGTTGTGGAAGAAGTCGTGACCCTTCTTCATGTAGGGGTTGTGAGGAATGACATGGGGCTCTTCGCACAATTTTTGAATTTGCATGAGAATATATTGTCTCCCACTCATATTGAATGCCTTCAGACTATGATAGAGGGCATTCAAGTGTTGATGTTCACCCTCTTTCCCACAACAGTGTGATTAATGAAGGATTGAGGATATATAATATGATTGCACGTGTATGCTCTCCAATAGGGAATGCAATTTAAAATTGGTTTAAATTAGCCATTAATTCAAACCAAGTTGTTGTCTCATGAAATCTAAGAGAGATGGCTCAAATATCTAACCAACCATCTATAAATTCATCTAGTGTCACCACACTTCGCCATTCAAAAGCATCCAATATAGTGAGCACCTAGAGTGATGGTGTATCAACAAATGATTTCATCATTTTGGAGGAGATCAAATGTAGTCCTCTATTTAGGCATTTGTCTAACCAACTAAAGGAAGTTTTTATCATACAAAGTGAGGTAGAAGAGGAAGTGCTTCATAGAATTTTGGGTAATGCATTTATGATCCAAGTGCATGTGCATAATTCTACCATGCTAGAGCATTTTGTGTATACAATTATCAAGTATCTGTCATTGATCAAAGGAGAGCATCTATGATTTGTGAGGCTAGAGCTCTGCCCACTGTGTCAACATGAAGCATTTCTAGAAGTCGAATACCATCCAAGAAGTGGGTTAGTGTAAGTGATGCAGAACTGTGAGTAGTGTTGGTTGTTCAGAATGAGGTTGTGGAAGAAGTCGTGACCCTTCTTCATGTAGGGGTTGTGAGGAATGACATGGGGCTCTTCGCACAATTTTTGAATTTGCATGAGAATATATTGTCTCCCAATCATATTGAATGCCTTCAGACTATGATAGAGGGCATTCAAGTGTTGATGTTCACCCTCTTTCCCACAACAGTGTGATTAATGAAGGATTGAGGATATATAATATGATTGCACGTGTATTCTCTCCAATAGGGAATGCAATTTAAAATTGGTTTAAATTAGCCATTAATTCAAACCAAGTTGTTGTCTCATGAAATCTAAGAGAGATAGCTCAAATATCTAAACAACCATCTATAAATTCAACTAGTGTCACCACACTTTGCCATTCAAAAGCATCCAATATGGTGAGCGCCCAGAGTGATGGTGTATCAACAAATGATTTCATCATTTTGGAGGAGATCAAATGTAGTCCTCTATTTAGGCATCTGTATAACCAACTAAAGGAATTTTTTATCATACAATGTGAGGTAGAAGAGGAAGTGCTTAATAGAATTTTGGGTAAAGCATTTATGAGCCAAGTGCATGTGCATAATGCTACCATGCTAGAGCATTTTGTGTATATAATTATCAAGACCTCTTGTCATCATGACTGGGGTATGAGAGCATCTGAGGATTTGGTGAGGCTAGAGTTTCACCACCATGTCAACATAGCCATTTCTAGGCCCAGTCACTATCCAAGAAGTGGGTTAGTGGGTGATGGCATCTGCATAGTGTCGGATGTTTAGAATGAGGTTGTGGAAGAAGTCGTGACCCTTCTTCATGTAGGGGTCGTGAGGAATGACATGGGGCTCTTCGCCCAATTTTTGAATTTGCATGAGAATCTATTATCTCCCACTCATATTGAATGCCTTCAGACTATGAGAGAGGGAATTCAAGTATTGATGTTCACCCTCTTTGTTTCAAGAAGAAACCTCTTTTTTTCTATCTATATCAACATTTTGTAGTTGAATCGACAAATTTTGTAATGCTAATATGATGTATATATATATGAATGTACAAGTATACCATTTTGGTATCACAGTGTTCTTGTATGAATAATTTATTCTGATTATGTTCATTCAAATTCAATGGAATTCACTTCTTTTTCCTTTATAACTGCATTTTTCATTCAAATCTGCATTCACTGTTATTTTGTTATTCTTCTAAAAAATGTCTTCTAGCAATAGGGTGGGTATTTTGGAGAACTTAGTAAAACACTACCCAAATTTCAAACACTTTTCGAAATCCCATCCAAAAAAAAAACTTATGAAACAAGCCAGTCGATGATCTTCTAACAATTTCACAAACCTATAGTACAAACTGCCTAAGATAAGTAAGGATTAAACGGGTGGTAAGTTACAAAAATATATTTAAAAACCACCCAGATTAAAAGAAA
>CM021107.1:274952680-275038612 GCA_007115665.2 Sequoiadendron giganteum
TGATTTTATGATGTTTCGATGATGAAATAATTTATCTCTCGACAAAATGATGAAGAAATAGAGCCCTCAGATGAGTTTTAATTAATTTCATGGATAAAATTAATCAAAATGTAATAAAAATCCACCAAAAATACCTTTCAAAAATTATAAATAGTGTTAAAAGGTCATTTTCAATTCATTATTTGCTTTTTGAGTTCAAAATTCTCAGTGATAAAGACTTTTCTACCAGCTCGAGCGAGATGCCTATCCCCTACCACACTCACCAATTTGAGCGCTTTCGACGCCACAGATGGCCACTTGCGTATGGACCTCCAGTATGTACCCCTCAACCTCCTCGTGATTCGTGCACTTTTGTTTTTTATGCTTTTTAGGTCCTAGGTGTGTCTAGGTGTCTTTTAGCGCTTTCAAGTCGCGTTGTAGTGCTTACATCCCGATGTAGTGCTTCCATTAGATTGTCTAGCGCTTTGAGTTTTAGCGCTTGCATTTAAAACTCTAGCGCTTCCAGTCGGTAAAGTAGCGCTTTCAGCGAATTAGCGCTTAGGAGTCAAAAATTAGCACTTTGAAGTCGGATTTTAGCGCTTTGAGATTTTCGGCATTTTGAGTCAATGGATTAGTGCTTTAAGGTCTATTCTAGCGCTTCTCGTAAAGTGGCGCTTAGACGACCTGTTTTAGCGCTTTGATGGGGAAAAGTAGCGCTTTGAGTTTTTTAGCGCTTCGGAGGCCTGTTTTAGTGCTTTAGAGTGCTGAAATAGCGCTTTCATAGTTTTAGTGCTTTGGGTCCTTGTTTGAGCGCTTTTAGGTGATAAAGTAGCACTTTTGGGATTTAGCGCTTTGGATGACTGTTTTAGCGCTTCCATGTCAGAATTGAAGATTTTGACTTAGTGAACTTTGATTATGTCAATTCCGATCATGTTCATTCTTCTGATTGGTATGATTGACAATCCAATTGTTTGATGTTGGATTTGATGATTTAAATAAGACTAACTCTCATGATAGGCGAGAAGAAAACCCCATTTATTGATGATCCTCATGATAGGCGAGGACATGATTCAATATCTGATAAATCTCATAATAGGCGAGATCTAGATAATGTTTTGATGAACCTCATGATAGGTGAGGTTTGATTCAATATCTGATAAATCTCATGATAGGCGAGATCTAGATAATGTTTTTGATAAACCTCATGATAGGTGAGGTTGGATGTTTGTCTATGAATTTTGATCAAAAATTCATACCAAAGCTTTTGGAATAGACTGATAGTAGAATGACCTTTGATTCCTTGACATAGTTCACTGATTATAGATTTATTTGTTATGATGATAGGAGGATCTGGGTACTCTCTAGATGAGAGAGAGATTTCCGTAGATGACTGATTTGATACCACATTTGACACCTGATGAGCTCTAGGTGATAGGCCAGTGTGGCCTTACGAGTTTACTTGATATGCCCCAGATTAGGATTAATCAGGGTTTGTTGACTGCACTGGCTGAGAGGTGGCATAGCGACCACAACACCTTTCACCTACCCACTGGTGAGATGACAGTCACACTAGAGGATGTGTGGCATATATTGCACATTCCTTTCATGGGCGAGATTGTGACATATGATTCACATGGGACTAGCAGAAGAGACGCTCTCCATAGAGCCTTTCAGGATCAGGACATAGAGGGTCCGAGCATTCGATGGCGGAGGATTGCAGACTCTTATACGACACTACCAACAATGCTAGCTGGATTTATTGGAGGATTCCTTTACCCTGATCATAGGTTAAAGGGATTCCTCGTTGGCTAGGGTAGGACATTGGAGAGCATGTTGGTACATGGTACAAGATATGTGTGGGGGATGTGCATGTTAGCACATCTTTACCATGATCTTCATTCCATTGTGTATCTAGGTGCACGTAGTATATCTGCAGGGGCGACTCTATTACAGATATGGGTTTGGGAGCACTTTGCTATTTGTCAGATGTTTCCCATTGTAGACAGACTAGCTGGCTGACCCTATATTTTCTGATATAGTGGTTGATTCACGTAGGCCCAGATGGGCAAGTTAGAGCACTGGAGGCGAGTTTTTGATGATACTGAGACAGTGATATGGTGCCCCTACCTTGATTGTGAGGAGTGAGAGGAGGATGGTGTAGTGTTGGGGTTTTTGTGTGATTCTATGTACCTCATTGGCTGGAATCCTTTTATTCTCGAGAGATTCTTGCTCTATCAAGTTTACAAATAGTATGGCATTGTTTAGTGGATGCCACAGGGAGTAGCCCACTATGCATGATGATGAATGGATATTACGGATTGGAGTCCCACACTATCTTATGACATCATTGTAGAGGGATATAGAGCATTACAACCATCTCCATGGGACATACAAAGAGACATATTAGAGGCAGCTATTATAAATGATTACGCAACATTCTTGGCCTTGGTCCCTCATCCTCGTATTACTATCCCCGATGAGCCAACACCTTTACTAGTAGAGGAGGATGTGGTAGAGGATGTCGCCGGTGGTGAGGGTGATATCCTAGCAGATGAGAGCTTAGAGAGCAATAGTTCAGATAGTGAGGATAGCAGTAGCAGTGGGGACAGTGATGGAGGGAGTGGAGGATACAGAGAGCTAGGTCCAGACATTCATAGTGCACCTTCTTCCAATAGGCCTCATAAGAGGCAAGCAATGATAGTGCCAATAGTAGGGCAGCAGAGACAAATAGCTGGGCTCTAGGCATAGGTCCAGACTCTACAAGCACAGGTTCAGATACTACAGGGGTAGTTGGTATAGGCTTGGGGCATGGTTGTGTAGACTTAGACCCAGATGCAGGCACAGGCATAGACTCACGCATAGGGCTTGGCACAAGTATAGGGGCAGTTAGCTTCCATGCAGACGTAGGTTGATACCCTAACAGTGGAGTGAGACAATGCTTGACAGATTGCCGAGAGGGCACAGGAGAGAGCCGAGACCCTACAGTGAGTTGTCGATGGCACCTCTATAGGTGATTATATGAGAGAGGTTTTGCGGGCTACCTGAGAGGCCTAGTATTATAGAGGTCGGTATCATGATGCAGTGTCTGTCAAGCGTCAAGTCAGTTATGCCCCATCGAGATCTAGGTAGAATCACACACGGATAGTTAGTGAGGGGGTGACTCAGCCTCCATGCAGAGATCCTAGAGATCTGGGTCCTTCAGGGGGGGTGGTGGTAGTGGTATAGGTCCTGGTAGGCCTGCTCAATCTGGCAGTAGCAGGTTGTAGATGCCATTTTGATCCTCACTGATGTATTTTATGATGTGCCTCTCTTGTATGATGATTTATTTTTATGACTTCATTGTATACTTGACACTTGATGATATATATATGAGATGCATTTGATATGATTATGATGATGGCTTCATGATTTCTATGTGATGGATGTTGTTATATGCTTTATGTGATAAGTTTATTCTAAATGTGATGATAAATGATGATTTATTTTAATGTAATGATGTAATGATGTATGTATGGATGGAATATGATATGTGGATAAATGATGTGATGTATGGATTTGTAAATGCTATGTGGATATATGATGATTTATATGGATGTTTTTAAATGTGATCAAAATGTATGAAATAGATGGATGAATGTCTTTTTTGTTATTTTCATATGTGATGATGATAAATGATGATTTTATAATGAATGAAAAAAATGTATGGATGGTAATTAATGTAGGCATATGATGTTGGATAAATGGGAATGCAATGAATGTGTTATGGTAAGAATGATCTTGATTTTTTTGATAGTAGAATTTATGATGCATGATGAAATATATGAATGATGAAATGATGATGCAAATGATGATGCTATATGTTTTTGATGATTTTATGTCAAGTATACTCAGTCTCTTTTGTAGATTAGATAATCATTGATTGGAATCCTTTATGCAACAAATATTCTGCAGATAATGAATCATGATGAATGCAATCTAATTTTTAACATGTAGCTATATGTGAAACAAATGTCATTTTAACAGTCTTTTTTTGTGCTTGGTATCATCATAGAGCTTTATTGGATGTTGAAAGTGAATACAAGCATCAATGGTTGTGTTAATCCAATGACGACCTGGGTATTACTTTCATGATTTTTGATATTGTAATTGAACACAAGCATCAAGGTATAATTGAACCAAGATGACCCGAGCATTCATTGCGTAAACAAGTAGTGATTAATCATTTCAATGTGTGAATTCTGAATGTCATCGGTGATACATTTGCATAGCACATCCCCCGATAATTCACACATTTATATGATTATCATACAGACAACAGATAATAAAACATCATTCTTTTTCCTTGTATCTCTAGTTTTTATACATTATTGAGTTTCTCCAAAGAAATGATAATCAAAATATAATTCATCCATTTTCACTTAGTGTGTTTCAATCATTTTTCAAATTTAAGATCATCCATCCTGATTTTTTGACATGTTTTTGCTTTGGATTTTCTGAGGCTTTTGATGAAAGACCTAACCTACTAACTAATCCTAGGGGTCTCAGGGGCTGATCAAAGATTAGCCTTGCCTACGTCACATACGTAGAGACCACGTAGTTCAACTGACACAGACCTATGTTTTTGAAAGTTGCTTTTTTAGACTTACTTTTTTGACATGTTTTTGGATTTTTTGATACGATGCTTTTCTGATGATAATTGACATTGCACTTTGATCTTTGTTTTGGTTTTCTGCCATACTGTCATGTTCCCAGACTAGTGAAATTGATACGTCTTAATTGCCCCTAATGATATCCAGATGTTGCCCCCAAGCTATGGAGTGATATGTTGACCATGTGACATGATTTTGATAATGGATGTAATGATAGCAAGATGACTGACATGATATGGAATGGTACTGACTTGCCAAATGAATGATCCTGATATGTTCATAATAGATGGGAAAGCTGATCATAGAATCACATATGACGCTTGTCTCTAGGTTTTCACCATATGCTTTGATTACACCCCTTTTTTTTGTTTTTGTATTTTTCTCATTTTTTTGTTTTTCTATTTTTTTATTTTTTTTTGTATTTTTGTGTTTGCCAAGATGCCTGTTTGCCAAGTTTTCACCAAGGAAACAATTTTATATTTTTTCCCCGTGTACTAGAAGTTTTAAGCATAGAATTTTTTGAGATGAATACTGTTAATAGGTTCATCAAACAAATCCCCTTCTGACGTTGATAGCTGATATGCTCTTGATCCATACACTGATATGACGACAAAATTACCAAGCCAGTTAGGTTCAAATTTTCCTTTCTTCTCCCTGTCCTGTTGATTCCTAGGGTTTTCCTTTAGTACCAAGTCACCAACTTGAAAGACCCTTGGTTTCACCCTGTGATTGTAACTCCTTGACATCCTTTGTTGATAAGCTGTTAGATGATTTACAGCTTGTTGACGATGCTCATCTAGCGATTCCAGTTCCTACAATCTAGATACCCTATAATCTTCATCTAAAATGATATCGCTGAGTAATACATGAAGGGATGGAATTTCAAATTCAATGGGCAATATGGCTTCTGATTCATATACCAAAGCAAACGGTGTAGCTCCCATTGGTGTTATGATGCTTGTTCTATAGGCCCATAGTGTTGGATTGAGTTGAACATGCCAATCACATCCGACATCGTTAACCGTCTTTTTGAGAATTTTGAGTATGGTTTTGTTTGAGGCCTCTACTTGGCCATTCCCTTGAGGATAGTATGGTGTTGAAAAATGATGTTGGATGTGGAACTTTTCACATAACTCTTGAACATCTTGATTCTTGAATGGTCGTCCATTGTCTGTGATTATAGATTGAGGGATTCCATATTGACAGATGATGTAGTTCAAGATAAAAGAGGAGATCTATTTCCTAGTGATGGTAGTAAGAGGTACTGCCTCTATCCACTTCGTGAAGTATTCAGTAGCCATGATAATGAACTTATGTCCATTAGATGAAGATGGATGTATTTTGCCTACCAGATCTAGGCCCCATTGATAGAAAGGCCATGTTGATGTAAAAGGATGCAGTTCTTGTGCTGATGCATGAATCAGATTGCTGTGAACTTGACATTTTTGGCATTTCTTAACAAAATGATATGATTCTTTTTCCATGCAAGGCCAATAATAACCCAAATGGAGGAGTTTCTTGGCTAGGGTTATTCCACTCGAGTGAGTACCACAAATACCCTCGTGAACTTCTCGTAGGGTCATTTTAGATTCATTGCGTTCTAGACATCGAAGTAGTGTACCATCAAGACCTCGACGATAAAGGACATTTGTGATTAAAGTGTGTCAGGCGGATTGACGGATAAAGTTGCATTTTTGATTCCTGGAAAGGTCAGGAGGTAGGATATCATCTTTCAGATAAGCATAGGTTTTTTTCGTATATGGAGGTTTCAGTGGTTTCTAGATGACATATGGTAGCGGATTCTAATTGATAATGGAAGGACATGATACTTGTTCTACCATAAACTCATAACAAACACGCTTCTCAGGAAATTGTAGTAATGAAGCGATCATAGCCATAGCATCTACAGCTTTGTTCTCTGCTCTTAGAATCTGATCAAACTTGATACTAGTAAAGGATTGTTTCAGATTATCCATTTGCTGCTTGTAAGGCATCAATTTTTCATCTTTGGTTTGATATGCATCATTGAATTGATAAATAACTAGTTGAGAGTCCCCATAGACCTATAAATATGTGATTTTCCATTGAATTGCAATCTTGACCCCAATAATCAATGATTCATATTCTGCCACATTATTGATACATTGAAACATGAGTCTGTATGATTTTGGAATTGTGTGTCCTTGGGGAGAGATGAACAAAATCCCTGCTCCTGATCCTCGTTGTGTATACGATCCATCAAAGTACAGTATCCATTATTGGGGCATTGCTGTCATGATGTCTTCATCTGGGAATTCTATTGTCATTGGGAAATTATCCGGTAGAGGAGCTTCAGCTAGCTGTTCAGCAATTACTTGTCCCTTGATTGCCTTTCTTTCGACATATTGAATGTCGAATTCACTGAGGAGCATAACCCATTTTTCCAGTCTACCTATTAAGGCAACTTTACTTAGTAGATACTTCAAAGGGTCGATCTTTGCAATTAACCTGATTGTATGAGCCATCATGTAGTGTCTCAACTTTTGAGTAGCAAACACCACTGCCAAACAAGACTTTTCTATGAATGTATAGTTTATTTCATAGCCATTTAAAGTTCTATTGATGTAGTAGATGGCATGCTCTTTTCCTTCATGATCCTCTTGTGCTAATAGTGCCACCAAAGATATATCTATTGTGGCAATGTACAAAATGAGGGGTCTTCCTTCTGTTGGTGGCATGAGAATAGGTGGTGACATTAGATATTGTTTGATCTGATTGAATGTCGCTTCACACTTCTCATCCCACATGAAAACTATGTGTTTATGCAATAGATGATTGAAAGGATGACTTCTATTTGCCAACTGAGAGATGAATCTTCAGATTGATTGAAACCATCCTTGTAGTGATCTAAGCTAGCTGATATTCTTAGGAGGTGGCATCTCCATAATTGCTTTGAATTTCGCTGGATCCACCTCAATGCCCTTTGCTGACACAATGTATCCTAGTAGCTTTGCTGATGTAACCCTGAAGACACACTTCTTAGGGTTTAATCTGACATTAAATTTCTCCATCCGTGTGAAGATTTTATCAAGAATATGCAGATGTTCTTCCCTTGTAGTAGATTTCACCAAGATGTCATCCACATAATCCTCCATGAAAGTGTGCATCATATCATAGAAGATCGTAGTCATTGCCCTTTGATAAGTTGCTCCTGCGTTCTTTAAACCAAATGGCATGATGTTCCAGTAGAAAGTTCCCCATGGACATGTGAAAGTAGCCTTCTCCTGATCTTCTGGAGCTATTCTAATTTGATTGCATCCAGAGAAGCCATCCATGATTGATATCATGGCATGCCCTGCCGTCAAGTCCACAATGATGTCTATGTTTGTTAATGGAAAATCATCCTTCAGACATGCTTTATTGAGATCCCTGAAATCTGTGTAGATTCTGATGCTATTGTCTAGCTTTGAAATAGGTACTATGTTTGATATCCACTCAACATAATCTATAGACCTTATGAATTTAACATCCAATAATTTCTTTAATTCTGCTTTTACCATTAATGCGATGTGAGGATGCATTTTCCTTAATTTCTGCTTAACAGGCTTGATTCCTGTTGGCAAAGACAAATGGTGCATAAGCAGATTTGGATCTAAGCCTGGCATATCAGAGTATGACCAAGCGAAGTTGATGCTTCTTGCTTTAAAGAATTTGATAAATTCTGGTCTTTCTTGATCAGTCATTGATTCTGCTAGATGTAGAACTTTTGCCCTCTCTTCTGTGCCAATGTCCACTGATTGTGTAGGTTCGACCAGAACTGATGATCACTCATGATAGTGTTCTGGGAGAGTGTCAAATATTCCATCCTTTAGTGCCTCATAAATTTTTTCACCATTGGATGCGTTCTTTATTTTTACTTTTTCCAGATCTAATGCTGCCATAGAATGGTTTTCACCATTAGATCTATTTTGCTTGTTTTCATTTTTGCAACTAGAAGATTTGACACCCTCCTACTAAGTCGTATTGTTATGAGTATTATGGATAGCATTTGTATCAGGTTCAATATGACAAAGGAAATGCACGATAGCATCATCATTTTCAAATTTTGGTACAGTCAATGGTTCGGTAGGTTCCCAATCAATAAGTTCCAGATGGATTAATGGCATGGTATCATTGGATTGATTTAGGTCAATGGAAGCAAGGGTGAGGACAACAATATCGTCATAATTTTCATTTGGGATATCGAGATCCATGATGGTACCCTCTTCGAAATCATCTAGTTCACTCAAATTTTGTTCGTCCTCACTAGAGTCATCGATATTTAGTGATCCCTCGACAAATGGTCTAGACCCAGAGCCTTGGCCCTCCTCACGTGTAGGTGCATATCTTTGAATCACATCGACTGGAATATCAATGTCAAGTAGATCACAAGGTAATGCCCACTCATATTCATTTGAGTTTTTTTCAGAACCATCTCTAAAGTGAAGGATATTTTCCATAGCCGTCCTTTTTAGCTCTTGCTTCTCTTCTTCAGAGTATCCTAGTCCTGGTTTTTCTTTTATATGGAGAGTGAGAGGTGTGATAGGTTCTGAGATTCCCTCCTTTCTTAACCCCAATGGTCCTTTTCAAGAATAGCCTTTCCTTTTCCATACTTGTCTGTGTTGATGCTAATATTTTTGGTATCGGTCTCTGATGTTGATGTTTCCTCATCCTTGTATAGCCAATCCAGGATTGCTTTGTTGTTTGTTTCTTCTACTATGGTTCCAGATTTTACAAATGTTTCTTGAAGAACCATGGTAGGTACAAATGTTGGAGGTTTGATTAGTGATGGTTGACCATATTTCCTAGGAGATGGCATTAACTGTGATAAGTTAAGCAATTGCTCCATTGAGTACTATCCCATTCCTTTATCTGTCAACTAAACTTGCTTTTGAAATTTTTCTGATAGAGAAGTTTGTGTATCTGGATTGTTTGTTTCATCATGACTTGTTTCCTTTTCTTTACCTTTCTTTTGCACCCACTTGGTAGAGATGCTTGGACTTTGTTCATTTTTGGATGATGATGAACTTGAAGCTTCCCTATTGTGAGGGACAAAAGTGTCTTGAGATATTCTTAATGTGTCACAATGTTGTGGGTGATTATAATCAGCATCTATAGTCACCTCTTGTCCATTTACTGGAAACTTCAAGCATTGATGGTATGTAAAAGGTACGGCTTGCATTTCATGAATCCAGGGTTGTCCTAAGAGTATGTTGTATGTCAATTCTCTTTCTAATACTTGACATGCTATATGCTTCATCATAGGTCCCACTTGAATGGGTAATACAATCAAACCTTTGGATGATCTTTCCTCTTCATCATAGGCTTTGATGGTCATCTTCCATTGAGCATCAATAGCATTTTTTGAATATCCTAGTGCACGGACTAATTTGAGGGTGCAAATGTTCAAACCAGCTCCCCCATCTATTAGAACTCTCTTAACACGATGATTATGGATACATAATTCGATATGCAATGCTGTGTTATGCGGATGGTTTAATGAGACATCATCCTATTGAGAGAATGATAGACAATGAGGGGTAGTCAGATGTCCCACCATAGCTTGGAATTGAAAAACATCCAAATTATTTGGTACGGTTGTGGCAACTAATGCTTGCTCGAGAGCTTCTTTATGTGATGGTGACAACCTAAGGAGTTCTAGTATTGAGATTTGGGTGGGGATGTTTTGTAATTGATCAACAATATTATAATGAGATTGAGGTGTAACTGTACATTGAGATCCCACTCCTTTTAATACTACCTTGGCTTGCCCCCTAGTCATGACGTTTGCTGTTTGACATTCTTGATTCTCTCGGGGGGTGTTTTGCATTTGATTGATAATATCATAATGTGATGGAGGTGGAACCGCATGTGTGGATCCCATTCCCCTTAATATTACTTTTGATTGCCCTCGAGTCATGATGTTTGCTGGTTGATGTTCTTGATTTTCTCTGATTATTAGAGTTTTGCACGCTTGGGAGTAAATCCAAAGAGGTAATGTTGGTGGTTTCATTTTCATCAATGTAATCACTAACTGCATGATCATTTTTGACTTTAGATAGACATAGGATTGTTGTGTTATAGACATGATTAGCGTTATTCCCTTTGCTATTTGATGATGATGCACCTTTGTCATAATTTGGCAAAGGATCTTTGAAGGCTGAATGATCGTTATTATTTTGAGGTCCTTCCACATACACTTTGTTGCTGTCCACCAAATCTTGTACTGCATGTTTCAATTCCATACAGTCATTTGTTTTATGACCCTTGTTATTATGATAGTTGCAATAATCAGCGTCATTCCACCATGATGGTTTGAATTTTGGATCCCCAAACCTAGCTTCCCATGTAGTGAGAAGGCCTCTAGTAACTAGTTCCTTCATCGCTGATTCCATTGATTGACCTAAAGGTGTGAACTTTCGTCGATTTGATGGTTTTTGATATGGTAATGTTTTTGCGCGTTCGTTGTTCTACATGGTATTTGACTGGACTTTTTGGTCACTATTTTGATTATTTGAAGAAGATGCAGTCAAGTTGAAAACTGGTTTGACATTTTGTGAATCGCTCATTGTTTCATTTGTGTTGTGATTCTTTTGCCAAATTTTTGGTTTATCATTGCTTGAGTGTTGATTGGAGTAGTTATTTAATTTGTCATTGTAATGGTTGATAACTCCCCGTTTCACTAATGCTTCCTCAATCTTAAGACCATTTTCTATGAATTTTTCAAAAGTGGATGGACATTGTAATTCTAGCCTATAGCTCATTTCTTCTATCAAGTTCTCGATGAATAATTCCATTTTTTCTTCCTTTGGAATAGATCGAGGATACTGAGTGAACAGTCATTACCATCTTTGGAGAAAAGACAAGAATGTTTCTCCTTTGTTTTGCTTTAAGTTGTAGAGATCCTTGATAGTAACATCATTTTGGATGTTGAATGAATATTGAGAGATAAACTTGTTAACAAGTTCCTCAAATGTTTTGACAGTTTTGAGAACCATTCCATACATGCACCTCCCAAACTTCTTGGGAATAACCTCATCAAATAAGTCAATTCTTGAGCGAACTCAAGACTCATCATTTTAAATTCTTGAATATGATCTATTAGATCTGTTCGTCCATTGCACTTATCATACTTTGGGAATTCACAATGTCTTGGAAAAGGTAACAAACCAATTGTTGCGTCAAAAGGATAAGGACAAATGTCCTGTATCGCATATCTTTTGGTTGTCCCTTTCGTCATGTCGTGTATCTATTGCTGTAATAATTGCATTTGTGAAGTTAAAGCAACAACTGGATCTATTGTTTACATTGGTAACGGTATCTCTGTTTCATTTGTTTCAGTTGCATCTTTCAAACGGTTTATATCAATTTTTTTGGAAGTTTCGCCCCTGATTCAACCAACATTAAAAGATATTTTTCCATGTCTTGTTCCAAAACTTTTTCCATAAACATGTGAAACTTGGGATCTTGTTGAGCCGCTTGGATTTCCTCTTGAGTTATTTCATTTTTGTCATTGCGGTTTAGAGTGTTCCAAGGATTTTCCTCTGCCATGTTTTTAGATGATTCAAGCTCTTGTTCTAAGAGTCTCTATTTGTGGGACCTAGTGAAGATTGGCATACAAATTTATGCCCTTTCTTCTGAAATGTTAATCTTATGTGTGAGATAGTGTCAATTTGAACCTTTTTAAATAAAGTTGAATAAGATGATTGGTCTTATTGCTTGAGACAATATTTAAAAAGTTAATTACTATACTTTGTTTCGTGATGAAGGATGTATTATCCTGATAATGAAACTTCAGTGTAGTAATTGATTGTGTAATTGATTTTGACACTTGTAATTTGCAAGATCTTGTTTCAGTTGATAAGTTTGGAAATTTGAATAAACCTTTCTGATTTTGGTCCTTTGACAGTGATTCTGATGAACAGAAACTTGTGTTCTGGTGAAGATTGTGGATAAAAGACAAACAGACTGACTAGTAAGATTTTTGAACTCTCTGTTTTAGAAGCGCTAAAACAGAGTACAAAAATGCTATTTCACAAAAGCGCTAGAACAGAGACCAGAAGCGCTTAAGCAGAGACCAGAAACGCTATTTTACCTGAAGCGCCGAAACAGTGCTGAAGAAATTGATAGAAGTGCTACTTGACAAAAATGCTAAAACAGTGCTCAGAAGCACTGTAAAAAGTGACGGAAGCGCTACTTTACCAGAAGCATTGAAACAGAGACTGTAAGCACTAAAACAGTGCCCGAAAGTGCTATTTTACCAGAAGCGCTGAAACAGGTTTTTCCAGAGCTTCTAAAAATAGGACTTTAAAGACTCTCTACTATAAAAGTTGATCTGGCCTTGTGGCATACTATATCAGGGACTGTGGAAGAAAATCACGATGAATGCGCTGATTGTGATTGTGAAACTGAGTGAGAGCTCTTCTTTGGAAGAAGGCTCATGAAAAGAGTGGTTCTACTGCAAAATCTAATGTATGACCCCTAGCAAAATCGTGATAGCGGTGGATGAATGTTCTATGCTGTAACAAGAGTTTTCGATTTTGATATAGAAAAAGTTGTCTTCTCAATTTATAACCATCAGGTTTCTTAGGTTTTGAGACTTTGATTTTCCTTTTGAGAAATGTGGTGGACTTCCACTTTTAAAGCATAGAGTTTTTCTGATATGACTTGACTTTTTTTTTTTGTTTTCAGGATGATCCTTAATCTGATTTTAATGATTCTTTGTGAAAACACAGCAAGCAATTTTGAATATTTGATTTTAAAACTGAAAAGATTGTGTATGTTCAAAAATCATGAATGATCTTTATTGATTTTGATGGGTTGTTTTAACATTTGTACACAAATCAAATAGACTCACACTTAAGGACAAGTAGGTCATCATTATACTCACAGCCCACATCTTGCAATTACGTTGACTCACACAGCAGTGTCACCCCCTAGAGAGCGCTCGTGTTTTTGTTATTGCCAGGTGCGTACTCAAAGTGACGGATGTAGATACCGAATCCCTTGAGCAAACAATCCTTGGTAATTATATGGTGAGTGTCTTGAGGGCAGATTCTTCCCTCCCCTTGCACCGTGAGTATGACAATGTATGGATACTGACTCAGTGGGGAACTACTCTATGGTTCATAGATAGGGTTCCATTCGGTGTGGCAAATAGATAAAATCCCTCAGGAGACCTCCCAATCTTTAGAACAAAGATTTTGGGGATGGTTATCTTGCCTACTACCGTCAATTTGGAATTTCATCAACAAATTGCATTTTTATTATAGTGGGTTGGATAACCTAGCTTTGGTTGTTCTCACTTAGGTTGTTCCCATAGGGTGAGTACTTTTTCCCACTACGACAGGCCTACTAAATCACCGAAGTGCCGAAGTTTGTCATAGAAGCGCTAAAACACCCGATGTGTTAGAACAGTAACCGAAAGCGCCGAAATTCTGAAAACGATGGAATAGGAACCGGAAGCGCCGAAACTTTTAACGAAAGTGCTAAAATAAATCATGCTGTAAACCTACGTAACACTTTCTAGAAAAATTGTAATTTTTTTAAAAATGGAGTTAATGCCCCACGGTGGGCGCTAAATTGTAAGTGTGGAATGAGGTAAATAACATAAATACACTTCTTAATACGACATTATGTCAATGATTAAACATATTGAATCAATTCAACAAAGTAATCAATTGAAAGCGTCCTATTGCTCTCTATCCTCAAAGATTTATTAAATCTAAATTGCTCTCAGATTGTGTAAGCATATAAGATTGTTAAAATGACTATCTGAAGAACGAGATGATGATAATATAATGCTAAATGATAAATCAATTAAACTAGCATGATATTGATGTGAAACAGATAAATGCAGCTCCAAGAGGCAGCCATTGTTGTGAAATTTGATTATTGAATTGCTTGATGTGTGATTGCTTGAATGTTAATGCCTAGATTCCTGCAGAGTAAGGGTGCAAAAGATTGATTATCTGGATCCTCTTTTTGGTTCAATGAGGCTTGTATTTATAGATTTCCTGGCTACAGAAATGCATAGGGAAAGCTTTGAGAGGCTTGGATTCAATCTAGAGGATTGAATGGTGAGAGATGGGGGAGATTGAGAGAAAGATGGAGATTGTCTCTACCCATGAAAACACCAGGCAAGAGAAGAGGAAGGATTGATGGAAGAGGATTGAGAGATCAAATTCCAAATTTTTCTCCAATTTGTCTCCAAAACTTCCCGTGAAGTTTCAAAGCATTAATTGTGACAAATTTAGACATAGGAAATCTAATTCATTTTTGAGAAAATGTAGATTGGAATATTCCTTTATGCTTAATTCAAATATTTTGATTTATTTAAATTAGGAAAGGGAGATAAATAATTTAATAAAACAAACTATAGGATAGTCGTTTATTAAATTAATTAGAGGAATATGGTAATTAATCCATAAAGTGTTTGACCTTATTTAATTAATTCGAGAATGATGTGATAGATTAAAAAAGGGATTTGATAATTAAATCGAACAAAGTATTTAATTTTGTTTATTTAAGTAAGATGAATTTGAAAGTGAACTATATTAAATAAATATTTCTATTTATTTAAACAATAGAGGAAATAGAATAATTAATCAAATAATGTGTATTTAATTAATCAGATGCTCCAGACCAATTTTAGGTGTATACACTTTCAACCATTTTCTTCAATCTTCTATTATAGCATTGGTAGGCCTTCCTTTTAGTAGAATAACCCAAAAAAATTCCTTCATCACTCCTAGCATCAAACTTGCCTATATCTTCATCTCTCTTAATGTAACATCTACTTCCAAATATTTTGAAATATTTAACAGTAGGCTTATAACCAAACCACAACTCAAAATGAGTCTTACCATAATTACCATTGACATTTACCTGGTTAAGAGTATACACAACAATGTTTACAACTTCTCTCCAATAGATATGAGGTACATTACCTTCCAACATCATAGATCTAGCAACATCTAGAATTTTTCTATTCTTTCTCCCCACAACTCCATTCTGTTGAGGAGTCCAGGGAGCAGATGACTGTCTTTTGATTCCATGCTCTTCATAGAAAGAATTGAACTCTCGGGAAGTGAACTCACCACCTCTCTCTAACCTTAAGCTTTTAATCTTCAAGCCTATCTCATTTTCGGCCATAGCTTTGAAAATTTTGAACTTCTCTAATGCTTCATTTTTTTCTCTCAAGAAAGAAACCCATATCATCCTAGAGTAATCATCAATAAGCAACATAAAGTACCTTTCTCATTGTAGAATTTTGATTATGGAGGGACCATATAGATCAATATGCACCAGTTCCAGTACTCCATTAGAATGATGTTGTTTGCTCCGAAAAGAAATTCTAGTTTTCTTTCCCATTTGACATTCCTTGCATATGGTGTTAGTAGGCTTCACTAGCTTAGAAAGATCTCTTACTGCTTGAGTGGAGCTTATCTTGAAAATGTTATCAAAATTCACATGACACAAATTTCTATGCCATAACCAACTTTCACTAGAAACATTCAGGTGAAAAATATTACCTCTTGTCTTTGTACCTGAAACAATTACATTTCCAGAACTTCCCAGTATCTTGCACTTACCATCTTTGAACTGAAGATTGTATCCTTTGTCGACCATCTGTCCAACACTCAACAGATTATGCTTCAAGCCTTATACATAAAGTAAATCACCAGTATTATGTTTACCACCAAGAGAAATACTGCCTCTGCCACAAATCACACCAACATTGTTATCTCCAAATCTTACAACACCACCGTCGTACTTCTCTAGGCTTACAAACTTGCTTTTTTCACCAGTCATATGATGTGAGCATCCACTGTCAATCACCCACTCATCCTTTTCTTCAATTCTAGCTACAAGAGCTTTCTCAACATTATTATTATTAGCAAATTCAGTGGACACCGAACCATTTTCCTTGACAGCAATGAATACCCATCCATCCTCATTTCCATTTTCTTTATCAGATTCTTCATCAATAACACCTTCTTTATCATATTAATATTTCTTTTGAAATCTAGGCTTGTTTGGTTTGAACCTAGGAACTCTTTCAAGACATCTTGATGCAAAATGACCTATCTTATTGCAAGAGAAACATTTAATAGGAAAATTCCCTTTGTACTTACCTTGTCCTTTGGCTTCTCTTTTCACAATCAGGGCTTCCAACTCTTCTAACTCTCTTTCTTCATCTTCAATTTCTTTCATCTCATCTTCGTACTTGAATGTATTTCTAGAACTTTCTCCTAGATCATATATCTATTTGTTTCTTTCAGATACAATAGCTTTGAATGCAAATTCTATCTTAGGGGTAGAGTCACCAAATTCACTAAACTCAAAGGCAACAAGCTTACCAATCAAGATATCTCTTGTCACATATGTGACTATCCCGAGCTCTTCAATAGCATGAGCTTTCATTTTGTAAGAAGTAAGTAATGATCTGGGCACTTTAGCTACAATATTTTCTTCATCCAAGATTCCACCAACACATCTAATACCCATCACTAGTTCATTTACTTTTTGCATGAAAGAAATGATATTTTCATCTTCACCCATTTTCAAGTTTTCCCACTTGCCTTTCAGACTTTGTAGCTTAGAAAATTTCACTTGTGCATATCCTTCATACAAAGTTTCCAGCTTCTTCCAAATCTCATGTGTTGTTTTCAGATCCATCACATTTTTCATCTCTGAATTTTTAGAGCTCTCAGCAAAGCTTCTATAGCCCTGATATTTGTTTCAGCTTCTTTGATCTCATCAGGAGTAGAGGGACCATTCCGAGGAATAACATATCTATTCTTTATAATCTTCCAGAAGGGTTCACCAATGCACTTTAAATGACATTCCATTCTAGCCTTCCAAAGAGAGTAGTTTGTTCCATCGAATATAGGACTATCCTTCTTGTATGATGCCATATCAGATCACCTCACTCTATTAAAATTCTTTAGATGAACCTGCTTTGATACCAATTGTTGGAAAACCAAGGATAGACAACTAAGAGGGGGGTGAATCATTTGTCATAGATTATTCAAACTTATTAAAACTTACTTTACTTATTGATAAAAGAACATTAAGCATAAACAATCACTAGATTAAAAACACAAAGAGCACCAAGATTTTATACGTGGAAACCCTGTTAGGGGAAAAACCATGGTGGATGTTAGTCCACAATATTATACCCTGTTAAAAGTATAGAGATGAATAATGGGAATGCACATGCATTCAGGCACACTACCTAGAGCTCACTGCTCAAAGAAGACACACTGTCTTACAAAGACATTCAAATTAAAACCATTTGAAGGATTTGAATTGATAAATTAGCTTCTTCAAAAGCCTACTTACAGTGTCGGTTAAGCACATAAATACTTCTTCAGACTTCGTCCAATCTTCTTCACACTCTGCTCTGCAATCGAATGATTTGATCTTTATTCACACATAACACTTGTATACTTCAGATTACACACACATCTCTACATCTCAAATGAAGAAGACAATCACTCTTATAAATCCACTACATGGAATTACATCAACAACTTTGTCGGCCAAAAATAAAATGATAAATGAATACAAACTGTCGACCCAATTCATGGACAAATCTCAATGCGCACCAACCAAAGTCGGTCACAACATAATGAATACCTAAAAAAACATCCTTGAACATGCCAAAGATTCAAAAATTAATCCACAAGGATCCACAACACACTACAACCATCATGTCGGCCAAAAACATGAAAACCCGAACATGTAAAGGAAAAATATCTGATCACGAGCACACGGATCAACACGGATGTGCAACAAAGATAGATCACAATCTAGAAACATCAACGAACATCACAGGAGCATACACAACAAATAAAATTACCAAAGTCATGTTATCTTCTTCTAGAAACACTAACTATAGTAACATAATAATTGTAGGAACATAGAAACTCACAAGTTGCTCAAATCTTGATGCACACCTTTGAAACTTCTAGTAGATACACTAGATAGGCTCAACAACAAACCCTTTAATCCAAAATTTTTGAATATCAACATACTAAACTTTCCAAAATGCTGAACTTCACAGCTTCATAGACAACCTTCAACATATTTATTATAATTTTCTCAATATCCTCGACATATACAACCTTCAAGACACTAATGCTAATAGTGTTGACATAAATGACAACCACATATCAACAACTTAACCACAACATCCAACAAAAGTTACCCCTTTGAGACATAAATAACAACCCTAACACTATTAGGGTGGTTGGTGGGTGGTGTCAGGTGGTTAATAGACAAATTGTGCTAGGGAAAATTAGAGGCGGTGGGCAGGCTAAGTGATGAAGAAGTTTGAGCGAAAGTAGAGAAAGGAACTACTCCTTGTGGTAGGTTGTGGTGTTGCTACTTGAGTTTAAGCCCCCAAGCGGTTGAGTGCATATAGGGTCTAAGTAACTTGAAACCACCTATTTATCCTATTATTTTCCAACATTAGTAGGTGCTAGCCTTGTGTAGGATAATAACTAACATTAGTCTTACATAGGGTTGTGCCCTATAAATTTCTATTTTTTTAAAAAAAGAAAAAAGTTTTTTTTTTGACCCACATCAAAATTGATGTTGGGCTTGCATGGATATATAAATTGAGATAAGTAGATGGCAAAAAAACCATACAATTTTAGGACTGTACACATTTATACATGTAATGCATAATTCTGTATGACCTCCAATAGATGCTCTCCCAAAAAACCTCCGCGCTAATTTATCATCAAACCCTATTATACCTTATATAAATATAGGGTTTTAGGATTTTTGAGTGTAACTATGAGGTCAATTTTTCTCTAGGATGTATCATATGAAATAAAGTTCCCAAAACCCTTACAAATTCAAGACTATTTGAGAAGGTATTTGCAATCTTGCTTTGATACCATGTTAGAGTATCCATGATCAAATTGTAAGATCCGAAAACTTCCAAAAATTCCAAAAAGAAGAATTTGCATAATAACACTACTATCATACAAGTGTTATTAAATGTACAAATAAAGCTTGCATATACAAGTAAGGATAAGGAAGTGATAAGGTAGGACATAAATTCTGTCAATCCCTCCAAATGTGAGACACATGAGGTGAGACAAAACAAAATAAGTCTCTCTAAGTGAGATTAAGTGTAGTGTGAATAGGACCTAGTCAAATTAGATAGGTAAACACTTCTTCAAACTAACAAATAACAGATTAGAATGATAAATTCATAAATTATTTATATTAGAAAATAAAGCTCAGATGTATGTTTCTCTCTATTGAAATTTAAAATTTATGTTAATCTTGTATTTGATGATGAAGAGAGTGATGCTAATTCTAACAAAAATTGATATGCTAAAATTGACATGCTTGTGGGGAAATACCTTGGTAGATAATGTGATTTGATCATATTAGACCTACATAGCCATGAATTAACAAGGTATAATCGAAGAAAATATTTAATAATTTAAATTAAGAAGAACATGATGAATGCTAACAAATGAATTTAGATATTCAATAAAATGATTAGTTATAGATAATCAAATTACTATTTTTAATGGAGAATGTGTAGTTGATTTGCATATGTTGATTATGTTATTAATTATTTTTTTGTGATGTGCATATACTTGAGGAGTATGCTAAGTTGATGAAATTGCTAAAAGAAAGTAGAGGTGTGAAATATTATTCCTACACTAATATATGAGAGGAGATAAGTGTAAAAATTAGACTAATAACACAGTTACAAGGAAACATACTATAACATAGTGAATTTTTTGGGGGAAAACTATTTTGGAGAAAAAATCCACACTCCAAGGAAATTTATTATATTATTTATTAATCAAAGGTTATAACACTTGCAAAGTATAAGAATTTATAGGAGTGTCACCAACTAGAGATATGATCAATTCTTAAAGTATAACAACATCTAAAAAACCTACTATCAAAACCTCCATCTCAAGAACCCAATAAATAGGATGAAAAATACACAAAAACATCAAATATTAAATACAAAACTTTGAGATAAATACTAAAAAAATGTTGTGCCAAAATCCTTAGTTAGAAAAACAATCCCAAAATTCCAAGATGAATCCATAGGCTAGAAAAACACATCATAAGATGGTAAACACTTATAACTTCCATTTACAACTATTTTATGGGTCATATATGTTCTTACATTTTCAATGTGGAAGGCTCAATTTCTAGAGGCCATAAATTTTGATCTTGAAGGCCCCAAAATATACTTTATAAAAAATATAGAGCATTAATATATTTACACACTAAATAAGAAAAAAATAAATTCCATAGCCTCAAAATCAAGTTTATCTATTTTTTAGAGTTTGAAATTATATATTTTTATAATATTAAGAGAAATGATCACACACGTTTGCATTCTCCCACTTTTATAACACATGTAAAGAGCTAAGTGAGTACCAATAATATAAACCAATTTATAGGGGTTAGGAGGTCCATAATTTATAGTACAATTAAATTTCTTGTGTGCTCATTGGTTTTATCAATGCATCTGCAATATTTTGTAAAGAATAAATTTTTGTAGCATCACCCTCCCATCCTCTACCATGTGATGAATTATGGTACTAGACATCAATATAATTTTTCCTCGCATGAAAGGTAATATTTTTTCTAAACATATGGCACTCTTTTTGTCACAAAGAACTTAACATCTCTTGGAGTTAGCCCCACATTTAAACATAATTTTTTAAGGAAAATGAATTATTAAAAAATAATGAGTAGCTAACATGTACTCTAATTTTATAGTGTGACCATAACTTGTTCCTTATCCAATTTTTTACCACAAGACAATTAAAACATATCCATTGGTGGATCATGTTTTATTAACATCCTCATACCAATTTGAACAACAAATATATGAGTATTCGTTGAATGTTGGTACCTTGTAGAAATACCATGATAATAAATTGAGTACTTAGAGGTACCCTCCAAATATTTTAAGTCCCTCTTCACAACATCCCAATGTACGTATCCAATCATAGCCATAAAATGACTAAGGAATCCAATAAATTGGGTAATTTTTAGTCTCTTATAGATCATAACATACATTAAGCTCCCAAAATAACATAAGGTATTTTGAAAATATCCTCCATCTCACTAAGATAAGTCAAACACTAATTTCTTGATAACTTGATTCCCACCTTGAAATAGGAACACACACTAGTCTACAAGCTATCATGTTGAACATCTCCAACATCAAGTTTGAATACTTGCTCTATCCTAATATTTTTTTCTTTCTTTTTATTTCCATACCCAAAATGAACATGGTAGCCCCTAATATTTCATCTCAAACAATGCTAAAGCCTAAGACTTAAATTCATAAACCATGTCCTTATTGTTACCAAAAATAAAATATCATAAACATATAATGTGATAAAAGGAAACAATCATTGCTCATCTTATAATTGATGTAATGATCTAATTTGGATCTTAGAAAACCCCATCCCAAGAAAAAGGAATTATAATTTTGGTATAACATCCTATGAGATTTCTTAAGACCATACAAATATTTCTTTCAATGTAGTTCTTTGGCCACGTCATGTAAATTTCTTCTTCCAAATCATCATGAAGGAAAGCTATATTCACATCCATCTACTCAAACTCAAGATACAAATATATTACAATAAAAATAAAGAATTGAATGGATGAAGTAAGACATTCATTTAGAGATTTGCATATAAAAACAATAAAAAATCATATCAACCATTTCATACACATAACACAAAATTTTTTTTGAAGGCCAAAATGCTAAGTTTTATTGATAAAAGGTGACTTATAGCTATACATAATCTGGAAATTTTCTTTGAAATTGCTAAGAAAAGGCAAATTATAATGATTTTTAGTCATAAGATAACTTTTTTTTAGTTATAGTTCTATCTTTTGCAATTTTTTTTTTTTTTTTTGTAGTTTACAATACTACTTTAAAATTCCTGAACTCTATTGTAATGAGCCTAGGTCTATCTTTTATCCTTTAAACTACATCATAGAAATCTAGAACATGTCTCATAGAGACATAATGACAAGTCTCTACCTTTTGACTAGGTCAAAATCCTCCTCTTGGGCATTGGAAAAATTCTTTCTCATGCTTTGATTATATGCAATACTCCTATGTGGCATTGGAGAAGGAAAGTCTTGTTATTCTTTGGATTTACATCAACATTAACACCCCTGAATCTTCTCCCCAACCTCATAAATATTTTAACATCAATCTCTAATATGCTAGATAGGTGGATGATTGGTCAAACTGCCTTCTAGATATTTTAAACCAGCTATCCAAGTCATAAAATTGGTTTTAAATGTCTTCCAATTGTACTATTTTTCTCTTTAATTCATCAAACTACCAATTGCATGATAATAGGGTATGTGCAAATTCTTGAAAATGAATTAATTCCCCATGATGGCATAGGAGGATCTTGAAGAGAGAAATATTCCAAGGATTATTTTTATTTATACTTCTTTTACTCTTATCTTTCACACAAAAATAACATTAACATCTATAAAATCGTAGCTATATTTGTCATCTCTAACTCCATAATCCGTTTCACTTCTTATAAAAAGTTCATAGTAACATTGAGGTCTCTATCATGGGCTTATGTATTAAATATCACAAGAATTTTGACCATCATACCCGATGTTTCCTTCATGTCTGGGCATATTCATTGTTATATCAATGTCCTTGATTGTCATCCATCATTTCTAGGTACAATTCTACCATGTCCTTGCCTTCATCTCTTCACCATGAAAACTATTCAAACTATTAATGTTCTACCCCTCACAAGACTACTCTACTACTTTTCATGTCACTGTACTCTTCTTCAATCATTCCTTTAAGTTCTTTGAAATTCATATTTTTGATGAGGCATTATAGTGGTCTTCATGAGGACTATATTTCATAATTTTATGAATCCTTCAACACTTTCCCTAATATGTCACTCTATCATCATGATTAATGTCATCATAATATTAATGGCTAATGTCATTTGAAGGGTCAAATAATCTTGCATTCTTTTAAGATTATGGATGAAAGGGTTGATATTTTTGTATTTTTGTCACAAAATTCCCTTTACACGACTCTTGTTTCTCTCCCATAACTTAACACAAGGTATTCATAAGTTTCATGTAATAATTAGTATTCATGATTAATGCCCCTATATTCTTCTTACCTTTTAATCACAACCACCCACCATTTTCCACCCAAACTTTATCTGCCCCTGTCATAATAGTCTTCTAAACTCTACTTTTTAGTCACATGTAGGTCATCTACCCTTTCAAAGGTTGTAAGTCCTATAGAATTTCTCAATATAGCTTGAAGAGTACTATAATTTCACTATAATACTCAAATCATTCTACATATCACTAGATATTTGATCATACATATCAATTGATGCCTTCATTATTTGTCTACAATCCAAGAAATATATGTTTAAATTCTCCAATCTTGAGTATGCATTCAAAAATATCTTCAATGGCTTTGGTAATGTCTTGGATTCTTTTCATACTCTACCCTTTTACAAGCTCTTTATATTACACTATCAATTCACATCTTCCAAGGACTATCCATTGTGTATGAGTGATAAAATCTCACCATATTCTACACATAACATGTCTTGTTGCTTATATTTACAGGTGTATGGGTTCCTACATAGAAGTCGGTATTTTGAAGAGAACCTTATAGTCTTCTATAAGGCTCTATAATGGCTTGATAACATTCTTATCCTATTATTGGTCTTCTCTTATGATGGTTACTGAGAGTACATATATTTTCCACTTGCTTTAATCACATATACTCTGCCTTGTGATATTCACCTACAATTTTCCTTACCACTATCTATAAATCATAGACTATTATCCCTTTGTGAACATTGCCCATATTTTATATGGACTATTTTTACACTATTTTACAAGCTTTTTCAAATTTTGTCTTCTCAAAAACAAGAACACATCTCCACAACCTGTTATAGGGATTTGGAATTCAAAATATTATTAATAATGGTGTAAATAACCTTGAGATTTTTCCATATATTAATTCATCTTGGAGCTTTTACTCTTTAGTACATGATGCCAATGTCCAATGTAGGAATCTTATTATCTAAATATGTAATTATTGGAAGTATGGGTAGATTGTGTGTTGTCATTGATGCCAACAGTTCTAGGTTGTTGCATTGATGTCAATATGTCTATGGATAGATTATTGGAAGTCTATGGAGATGATTTGATTGGTTGCATTATGTTGTCATTAGTAGTATCACTAATATCAATCTATAGTGTTTCTTTTATGAGCATGTGTTGGTGATGCTCAACCTCTTGTGTGGTTGAGGTGCTGTAGAAGTGTTCTAGGTGATGATTTTGTGTTTGTGGTGCTTGGTTTCCAAGCGCTTTTCAGAAAAATTGAAGAAAAGAGAAAACAATGTGGTTGAGTGGTGTTCAGTATAACAGAGTAGTGATATGGTTTTTATCAACATTTCTTCTATGTTCATATCTGCTTATGTAATTCAAATATGTTATTTAGAGGCATTCAGTGGTGTTATATCCATAATTTCTTGTCCTAGATCATTGTGTAGAGAAAGTTGTGTTCACTAGAGTGTGAATTATGCATTTTAGTGTTATCTAGGAGAAATGGTCTTGCTCCACATTTCTCCATAGTGTGGTCTATAGGCTTGTGGATTTGAAGGTGTGCTCACATTTTTCATATCTATCTTCAGTATGAGTTGTTCAAAGTTTGGTGCTCCACAAGGCTGGATTCATGTGTTACAGTATGAGAAAAGTTAACTGGGTGTACTAGATTAGTATGTTCTTTAGAAGTTGTTGTAAAGGAACTTGTTGGATTTTAGGGTATTTATGGAATATTCCAGATGGTGTTCAAGTGATTTATGTTTTCTATGAGTCATCTTTGGATCAAAGGAAGTGCGTACTTAATTATTTAATGGTGTTTACATAGGTTCAGCCAACCTTGGGTGTTTACAATAATTACGGATATGCTTCAGTGTTTGTGGAAGAATGGCGCGACATGCTTATATGTATTTGGATCTAAGTTAAGGAGTAGTGTGGTCCACTTTCATTAATTTCCACTGCAAGAATTCTTAGTGTTGACGTAATTTGAATTTGTATGGTTGAGGTTCTTAGCCGACCTTGTCATGGTATAAATAAGTGTTGAGTTGATAGAGAATCAAGAAGTGAAGCATGTGATGTGAAGTATAGAGTTGTGAAGTGCGAAAGTGAAAAATGTAGTATGAGCTTGAATGTGTTATACTACTATAAGCAGTGAGAAGGTGTCTACATTCTTTAGAGAGGCTACAAATGTACTCGTGATGTTGTGATGGATCTTTCTATTGCTTTGATATGGATTTCTAATTGTAACAATCTTCTTTATTCTTCTTTCTAATTTTGCAATGAGCCCTTCGAAAATGAGCATATTGTATTCGGTGTTCAATTAATTTATACTGTGAGCTAATCCTCACCATGGTTTTTACCTTCTTGGGTTTTCCATGTAAATCTAGTGTTCTCATGTGTTTGGACGTGTTTGCATTATCGTTTCTCATGTTTACATTCTGCTAATGCATGATAAGGGTTTAATGGTTGTTAAGGGTTTAAGGACTAATATAGATCTAAATATCCATGAGGGTTTTGATGTTTTAATGTACAATTGATTCACCCCCCTCTTATTTGTCTTGTGTATTAAAAAATTGGTATTAGATAAAGGTTTCTTAGAAGAAAGCTTAACCTCTTGAGGTAGATCTTGGATGGCGTACAAGAAGGAAGCTCTTTTGTTTGATAGATTTGATTATGCATTTTGGAAGATTAGGATGGAAGGTTTTCTTATTTCTCTAGGATTTGGAGTTTGGAAGTCTATTGAAACTAGATACACAATACCTAAAAATGGTCTGAGTACTAATGATGAGATCAAGGCATATGAGAACAATGGAAAAACAAGGTATTATCTTTTTAGTGGTCTTTCTAATTAGAACTTGTGAAAGTTACGAGTCTTAAAAATACTGGTGAAATTTGGAAAAAGTTGGAAAGTATCTTTGAAGGAGATGATAAACTCAAGCAAGAAAAGATGCAAAATCTAAAGACTAAATTTGAGACCTTAAGGATGATAGAAGATGAATATATTACAAGATACATGCATAGAGTGGATGAAGTTTTCAATTCCATCAAAGGCCTTGGAGGAAAAATTGAAGAAGATGAGGTGGTAAAGAAGGTATTAAGAACTCTTCCTAAAGCTTATAGTCATAAGGTTTTTTCTATTGAAGAATTTCAATATTCTAGAGATCAATTGTTTGGTACTTTAATTGCTTTTGAATTGAGAGAGTTTGGTCCAAGTGATGTAAAAAATGAGACTGCATTTAAAGTTGGAAAAGAAAATAAGAATGAGGAATCTGATCCAAATGATTTTGATGAGCTAGAAGGAAAATTTGTGAGGAAATTGAAAAATGGCACTGGAAAATATAGAGGTAAGTTACCCTTCAAATGTTTCAATTGTGGAAAGATTGGTCATTTTGCTTTAAGATGTCCTATCAAAGCTTTAAGAGATATACCTAAGAAGAATAAAGGGAAAATAATTAAGAAAAGTTACTATGCTAGGGAATATGCCAGTATATCCAATGAATCTGATTATCTAGATGATGAAGATGATGAATTCTTGTTCATGCTTCTAAATGATGGAACTAATTCTAATAAATCTAAGAGATGTATGAAGGAAAGTTCTCTAGAAGCAGGTCATCACATTGGAGGAGAAATGATGATTTCTTTTCATGCTAGAGAAGAGAAAAACAACTAGATCATTGATAGTGGATGCTCACATCACATGCCAGGTGATAAGAGTAAGTTTTTTAATCTTGAGAAGTTTGAATGTGGTTTAGTTAAGTTCTGTGATGATACATCTGCTAAGATATGTGGAAAAGGTTCAAACAATTTTGATGGAAAAAATAGTACAAATGATGTTCTTTATGTTAAGGGTCTACGACATAACCTTTTGATTGTAGGACAAATGTGTAGCAAAGGATATAATATTGTGTTTTAGAACCATGATTGTGAGATCAAAAAAGGCTCTGAAACTATGGTTGCAATAGGAAGAAGAACACATGAAAATGTTTATCAACTTAAGGGTGCAAATGGTCAATTATTTATGGCTCAAATTAATTAAATTTGGCTATGGCATAGAAGAATGTGTCACGTCAATTTTATAGCCTAGTGAGAACCAATTCAAATCAAGCTATAAGAGATATACCAAAGATTACAAAGCCTATTAATGCTGTCTACAAGGAATGTCAGATTGGGAAGAAAGCTAGAAAGAGTTTCAAAGTCAAGGAACAATCTACTACTAGTCCTTTGGAGTTGGTGCATATGGATCTTTGTGGACCTACAAGAATCAAAAGTTTTCAAGGTGAGTTATTTCATGCTATTAGTTGATGATTACTCTAGAATGACTTGGGTTACTTTTCTCAAATAAAAATCAAAAGCTTTAAATAAGTTTAAGGAATTCAAAGATATTTTTGAGAATGGAATATATATGAAGATCAAATATTTGATATCTGAAAGAGGTGGAGAGTTCACCTCCAATGAGTTTAACACTTTTTGTGAAGATCATAGAATAAAGAGGAATTTTTCAGCTTGTGGGACTCCTCAGTAGAATGGAGTTGTGAAAAGGAAGAATAGGACTATTCAGGAAGTAGAAAGGACAATGATGAAGGAAGCAAATATACCAGATTTCTATTGGAGAGAAGCAATTAATATTGCAATCTACATACTTAATATATCACAAGCAAGGACAAATAGTGAAAAGACTCCCTATGAATCATGGTACAAAAGAACCCCTCATGTGAAATATTTTAGAGTATTTGGAAGAAAATGCTATATCATAAGAGATGAAGAAATATTAATAGTTTTTTATGCAAGATCTGATAAAGGAATCTTCTTTGGATATTCTACAAGAAGCAAGGCTTACCAGTGCTACAGCAAGAGGCTAAAAAAGATTGTTGAAAGTGATAGTGTCAAAGTGGATGAAGAATTACATAAAAGTTCAGTGATGATAGATGGATATCAATCAGACGAGTCCTCTTGTAGATAAGAAGAGAAAGGTAAGGAAAAATAATTGAAAGTTGAAGAGGAAGAATCTATAGAAGAGATCCCTAAGACCCCTAAGTATGTGCAAAAGAACTGTTCATAAGATCAAATCATTATTGACAAGAGTAGAGGTGTGTTGACAAGAAGAAAGACTGCTATGATACAAGAACAAGTAAAATTATGTTTACTTTCCAAATTTGAACCTAAAATAGTGATTGAAGCATGCAAATATGAATATTGGATCAAGGCTATGAAGGAAGAATTGATGAAAATTGAGAAAAATTAGACTTGGGAACTTGTCCCAAGAATTGAAAACAAGAGTGTGATTGGAACTAAGGGGGTCTTCTGGAACAAACTAAATGAGAGTGGAGAAGTGGTAAGGAACAAGGAAAGACTTGTGTGTAAATACTACTCACATGTAGAAGGAATAGATTTTGAGGAGACATTTGCTTTGGCAGAAAGAATGGAAGCTATTAGGATGTTTTTGAATTTTGCATCACATAAGGATTTCAAAGTCTATTAGATGGATGTGAAGTCTGTATTCTTGAATGGTGAGTTGGAAAAATAGGTTTATATTGAACAACCAAAAGGCTTTGAGTTATCAGATGATCCTAATATGGTCTGTAAATTGAAGAAGGCATTATATGGACTCAAGGAAGCTCCTAAAGCTTGGTATGCAAGATTGGATGGGTACTTGTTGCATAAAGGATTCAATAAAGGTACCACATATAGTAATCTTTACTTTAAGGTTGAAAAAGATCAAATATTGATTGTGGTTGTGTATGTTGATGACATAATATTTGGAGGTAATGAAGCAATGTGTAAGAGATTTGTAGAATAGAGGCATAAAGAGTTTGGGATGTCTATGTTTGGGGACATGAATTTATTCCTTGGACTTAAAACCAATTAGATAAAGAAAGGGATATTTATTTCACAATCTAAGTATGTCAATGAAATGTTGAAGAAGTTTGGGATGGAAGACTCTAATTGGTATGTACTCTTATGGTTATTGGTTGTAAACTGATCAAGAATGATGCATCTCCTAAGGCTAATCAATGCAAGTACAAATCAATGATTTGAGGATTGCTATATCTAACTAGTACTAAACCAGATATCATGCATGCAATTTATCTTGTGGATAGATTTCAAGAATATCCTAAATAGTCACATGTGACAGTAGTTAAGAGAATATTCGAATACCTAAAGAGCACTCTAGAACATGGATTGTGGTATCCAAATGATACTAATTTCTCTTTGAGTGCTTACACAGATGCAAATTGGGTAGGTTGTGTGGATGAAAAAAAGTACAAGTGGTGGTGCATTATTTCTTGAAAACAATTTGGTGTCTTGGCTAAGAAAGAAGAAGGATTCAGTGTCATTATCTACTGTAGAGGAAGAATACATTGTGTAGACATGGAAGGAAAATATACAATTCGATCTGGCACACTTGATCCTGATTACTAATGTCATTTCTTCCTGAATCACACTCTCATCTTATCATCATCTTCTGTCTCTTAATTAGATAAATCATTATTTATTTAATTAGGTCTTTCTCCTCTGTTGATTAAATTAATCAATTTAATTTAATTAACCCTAAAATCCCCTTTTAATTAAATAATTCATTTTATTTGATTAAATCCCTAAAGTCATCTTATTAAATTGAATAAATTAAACATTATTTGATTTAATCTAACATTATCCCCTTTGGTTAAATAAATCAAAACATTTATTTAATTAACCCTTTCCTCTCAATTCTGATTTAAATCAACTCATAAATTTGAGTCAAAATTGTCAAATCATCCAATCCCTCATTAAATTGATCAAATCTTGATTAATTTAATCTCAATCACTAAAATCCTCTAGAGAATGCAACTTGCACAATAAATCAATTAATTTGATTTATTTAATTGCCTATTTTCTCTCAACATGGAATAAAGGAGGAATATTCTTTCAAATTTGAATTCAAAATCCAAGTGGATGGGTACTTCCAACAAGACATTCACTCCTCTTACATGTCCTTGTGCATTGAGCAAAGTGACATTAACTCCATTTCTTTCTCCCTCCAACATGTCACATTCAAATTTCAAATTTGAATCTCATGGCATTTATCATGCACATTGACCAAAATGTGCACAACCATCAACCATTCACATCTTGACATGTGGCACTTGGCCATTGGGTGTTGAATGATCCCACATTGCTCAATTTTACTCATTCTTCCAATTTGGAAACTTATAAATGAGAGACTTTTCCTCTCATTCTAACATCCAAAATTTGAGTAAACTTATTATACTCAATTTCATCTCCAAGAATAGCCATCTTTATCTATTTTTATCAAGTTCTTAGCTAGGTTATGTAGGAATTCAACCATCAAGTGGATCAATCATCATCAAGCTTACAAAGGAGTTGGGAAAGGGCTAATTTCAACATATCAATTTGTTGAGAAATTATGTCTCAACTTCCAACTTGAAGCCCCATCCTTAATGACTTGGCGTGGAAAATGTTTATTTTTGCCTTTACTGCTTTACCACGGTGGCTAAGTCTAGTTCTAGTGGTGTTTGGCCTGGCGGTTACCGCGGTACCACAGACAGTCAAGAGATTGACTGCGATGGCCGCGGTAAGACTGCCAACGACTGGCTGGCGATTACCACTGTACCGCGGCCAGTCAAGAGACTGACCGTGGTGGCCGTGGTAAGACTGCCAACAGCTGGCTGGCGGTTACCACCATACCGTGGCCAATCGAGGGGTTGAGTGCGGTGGCCATGGTAAGACCGCTAGCCGCTGGCTAGCGGTTACCGCCATACCGCGGCCAGCCAAGGGGCTGACCGTGGTAAGACCGCCAGCGGCTGGCTGGCAATTACCGCCATACTACGGCCAACCAAGGGGCTGACCATGGTGGCCATGGTAAGATCGCCAACGGTCAGGTTGACGGTTACCACCCTACCACGGGGTGGCCTATAAACCCCCGCGGTAGCGAGATAAGACCATCATCGATCCCTCTGACCGGCTACCGCCATACCATGGTGAGGCTTGTTGCCGATCGCGATAGCATGGTAAAATGGAGTTCAAACTGTATGTGAGAGTGAGAACATATTGTAACAGTGAGCATTCTATTGGAATGCTATGAGCTGAATAGAGAAGTCTGTGATTTGTATGTAATTGGTTTTTGTTACTGTAATACAAAATAGTCTTGACTTTGTGTGGTGGGTTTTTTACCTGAAAAGGTTTTCCCATGTATATCTTGTGTCATCTATGAATGCTCATTTTTGTGTTCTCTATTTTACATGCTTTTATTCATCTCAAGTAGTTTTAGAAGCTATTGAAACTGGTTTATGCTTTTCTCCTCTGTTGCATTAGTGTTAAGGGAATGTATTCCACACTGTTGGGTCTCTAGATCCTGTCATGTTTTTCCCTTCAATTGGTATCAGAGCTTGGCCAGTTAGGTTATCCTTGTAGGAAAGATTAGTTTTTTGTGCTAATACTGTTTCAGTGGGAGTCTTGCATTGTTGAAACTTGTTTCTATTTGAGATGGCGAGTACATCTGGTAGAGTAGACATTAACAAATTTAATGGCAGTAACTTTGAATTATGGAAACTCAAGATAGAAGACTTGCTTGTGGATAGAGACCTCTAGATTGCAGTGTCTAGAACTAAGCCACAAAGTACAATGCAAGAAGCTTGGGATCTTGCTAATAGAAAATTAAGAGGTTTGATAAGACTTAGTCTAGATGATTCTGTACTCTTGAACGTTCATGAGGAGCAGTCTGCAGCTTCATTATGGAAGAAGCTTGGTGATATTTATCAGGGAAAGTCTTTGGTAAATAAGTTATTCCCGAGGAAGAAGTTGTACTCCTTGAAGATGGATGAAGCTGCATCTATTGCAGACCATCTGAACTCGTTTAACATGAGTGTTACTCAGCTAGTATTTGTAGGTGTAAAGATAGAGGAGGAGGATCGTTGCATGCTCCTGTTGTGTTCGTTACCTGACAATTGGGATCATCTTGTGATGGCCATTGGAAGCACTACTACTGCTTTCAAGATGGAAGACATTGTTGCCCGATTTCTATCTGAAGAGATGCAGAGGAAGTCTTCAAAGATGGCCAAAGAGGCTCTTGCTGTTCGAGGTAGACCAAAGGAGAAAGGTAAGAAGAAGGACAAGAAGTCGAAATCCAAATCTACAGGGAGATCAAAGTCTCCTAGTAAAAAGTTCAAGGTGAGATGTTGGAACTGTGGGCAACCTGGTCATATGAGGAAGGACTACAAGGAGAAGAAGAAGAAGAATGCTTTTGACAATGAATCTTCTCAAAGTGATGTAGATGCCTTCATTGCAGCAGCTCTGACAACTCAAGCATCAGATGATGTTTGGCTGGTTGATTCAGGTGATTCTTTTCACATGAAATCAAATAGAGAATGGTTCTCTAAATACGAAGAGTATGATGGTGGAAAGGTGTACTTGTCAAGTGTTTCAACATTGGATATTGTTGGCAAAGGAAGAGTCAGAATTTAATTTCCTGATGGGAGAGTCAAAGGTATTGCTGGCGTACTTCACATACCAGGTTTGGCTCAAAATCTTTTTTCTGTCAGTAAGTTAAATGATGTTGGTGTAGAAGTTTCTTTTTCTAGTAAGGGGTGTAAAATGGCTAGAGGTGCAATGGTGTTGGATAAGGGTGTTCATTCTGGCACTCTGTACAAACTAGATGCACGTCCTGTTCTCTGTAACAGTGCCTTTGTAAAGTCATGTAATGCTGCACCTGTAGAGAAAGATGAAGACTCTTCTCTGGTTACAAATGCTATGGAGGTAAAAATTCCAGCCGAGAAGACTATGCTATGGCATCACAGACTTGGTCACATCAGTGAGAAAGGTTTAAAAAGCTTGAAGAATAAAAATCTTGTAGAAGGGCTTGATGATTGTAATCTTGAGTTCGATTTCTATGAACATTGTATCTATGGAAAACAACACTGTGTTTATTTTTATTCTAGTCCTCACAAATCTTTTGGTATACTGGATTATGTTCATTCTGATGTGTTCGGTCCAGTTAATGTTCCTTCATTATCAAAGTCTAGATATTATGTTTCTTTTATTGATGACTGTTTGAGAAGGGCATTTATATACTTCATTAAAAGTAAATTAGAAGTGTTCAGTCGGTTTAAAGAATTTAAATCTTTGGTTGAGAATCAGACTGGAAGGAAAATTAAGTGTTTGAGGACATATAATGGTGGTGAATTCTCTTCTATAGACTTTGAAAGGTATTGCTCTTATCATGGTATTAAAAGGCACAAGACAATTCCTTACACTCCACAACAAAATGGAGTTGCTGAAAGGTTAAATAGGACACTGATGGAAAAGGCAAGGAGTATGTTGAGTGGTGCTGGTCTGGAGCAAACGTTTTGGGCTAAGGCTATGGCTACAACATGTTATTTGATAAATAGATCTCCTTGTTTAGCTCTTGTTGAAAAGACACCTTTGGAAGCATGGTCTGGTAAGAAGCCCTCTCTGAGGCATGTCCGTGTGTTTGGCTATGAGGCATATGTTTATGTGCCAAATGAAAAGAGATCTAAATTAGATAACAAGGCTATCAAATGTATTCTCATCGGCTATGGAGTTGGTGTGAAAGGATACAAGCTTTGGAATCCTGTTACTGAGAAGGTTTTGTAAATTAGAAGTGTGACATTTCATGAGCTAAAACCTTCAGTTAGTGATCAACAGCTTGGGACAAATTAGAGTGACAAGAAGAAAGATGTAGTTGAGATTCCCCAAACTCCAGAAAGTGAAGAGCTGCATGGTGTACCTGAGACTGAGGAGAGATCGAGTAGCTCTGGAAGTTTCGATGATGAAGAACAACCTCAGCCTATAAGAAGATCTACATGAGAAAAAAGGCAAATTGATAGGTATGGTTTCTCTATGTTAGACTTAAATTGTGCATATGCTTTAATTACCAGCACTGATGAGCCTAGGACTGTTAAAAAAGCAATCAACATGGCTGATTCTAAGTCTTGGCTGGAAGCCATGAATGAGGAGATGGATTCCTTGAAAAAGAATGATACCTGGAATTTGATACCACTACCTAAAGGGCGAAAGCCTGTTGGCTGTAAGTGGATATTCAAAAGAAAGACAAGTCTTGATAGCATTGTTGAGAAGTATAAGGCACGAATGGTTGCAAAGGGTTTTTCTCAAATTGAGGGAATTGATTATGGAGAGATCTTTTCCCCTATAGCAAAGCTGACATCAATCAGATTTCTGTTATCATTGGCAACTGTATATGATTTTGAAATTGAACAGATGGATGTGAAGACAACGTTTCTCCATGGTGAGCTAGAAGAAGAAATCTACATGTCCCAGCATGAGCATTTTGTTGAAAGAGGTAAACAAAATCTGGTCTATAAGTTGAATAAATCTCTCTATGGTTTAAAACAATCTCCTAGAATGTGGTACCAAAAATTTGACACGTTTGTGTTGTCAATTAGATTTGTGAGATCAAAATCTGATCATTGTATTTATTACAAATCTGAGAATGATCATTTGCTTGTTATTACCCTGTATGTGGATGATATGTTATTCATTGGAAATAGCAAGACTATGATTTATGATCTTAAATCTCAGTTCTCTGCAAAGTTCAAGATGAAAGATCTTGGTGCAGGTAGGTACATTCTTGGAATGGATAATACCAGGGATAGAACAAGCATAAAACTTTGGCTCAGTCAGAGTAAGTATGTGAAGATAGTTATGGAGAGGTTTAACATGGATGACTGCAAGCAGCTAGTTTTTCCCATCATGTAGGGAATGAAGCTATCTGTTGAAGACTGTCCTAAATCTACTACTGAGATGGAGGACATGACCAGTGTGCCTTATGCAAGTGCTATTGGAAGTTTGATGTATGCTATGGTCTGTACTAGACCAGACATTGCCCAAGCAGTGGGAATCTTAAGCCGATTTATGGTAAATCCAGGAAGATCACATTGGGATGCTGTGAAGAGAGTATTCAGGTATTTGAAGGGGACTTCAGATTATGGACTGTGTTACCATGGCAATTTGGTTGCAGCATAGAGGACTCTCAAAATTCAAGGTTATGTTGATTCAGATTGGACAAGGGACATTGATAGCAGGCGATCCACCAGTGGATACACTTTCATGCTTAATGGTGGAGCAATCTGTTGGATGAGCAAGCAATAGGCTGTAGTTGCTTTGTCCACGTCAGAGGTAGAGTACATGGCTACAACTCATGCCTGTAAGGAAGCTGTTTGGCTGAGCCATTTGTGTTTAGACATTGGATTTAATGTTGGGAAGATTACAATCTGCTATGATAGTCAGAGTGCCAATTGTTTGGCAAAGAATTTGACTTCTCATGCCAGGACCAAGCACATTGATGTGCAGTATCACTTCGTGAGGGATATGGTTGAAGATGGCAGAGTTAGTCTAGAAAAGGTGGATACATTGAAGAATGTTGCAGACGCTTTGACAAAGCCAGTTAGTATAGACAAGTTCAGATGGTGCACAAAATCGATGGGCCTTGGGGCCTATGACAAACAATGATTTTTCGATGCCATGGGGTTAGCTGGAAGTGTTTGCCAAGTGGGAGCTTGTTGAGAAATTATGTCTCAACTTCCAGCTTGAAGCCCCATCCTTAATGACTTGGTGTGGAAAATGTTTATTTCTACCTTTACCGCTTTACCATGGTAGCTAAGTTTGGTTCTGGCGGTTACCGCGGATAGTCAAGAGATTGACCGCGGTGGCCGCGGTAAGACTGCCAACGACTGGCTGGCGGTTACCGCGGCTAGTCAAGAGACTGATCGTGGTGGCCGTGGTAAGACTGCCAGTGGCTAGCTGGTAGTTACCGCCATACCACGGCCAGCCAAGGGGCTGACCGCGGTGGCCACGGTAAGACCACCAGTGGCTGGCTGGCAGTTACCGCCATACCGCGGCTAGCCAAGGGGCTGACTGCGATGGCTGTGGTAAGACCGCTAATGGCTAGCTGGTGGTTACTGCTATACCATGGCCAACCAAGGGGCTGACCATGGTGGCCGTAGTAAGACCACCAATGGTCAGGCTGGCAGTTACCACCCTATCGCGGGGTGGCCTATCGGCCCCCATGGTAAGACTGTCAGCCGTCCCTCTGATCGGCTACCGCCATACCGTAGTGAGGCTTGTTGCTGGTCACGGTAGCGCGGTAAAATGGAGTTCGAACTGTATGTGAGAGTAAGAACATATTGTAATAGTGAGAATTCTATTGGACTGCTGTGAGCTGAACATAGAAGTCTGTGATTTGTATGTAACTGGTTTTTGTTACTGTAATACAAAATAGTCTTGACTTTGTGTGGTGGGTTTTTTACCTCAAAAGGTTTTCCCATGTATATCTTGTGTCATCTGTGAATGCTCATTTTTGTGTTCTCTATTTTACATGCTTTTATTCATCTCAAGTAGTTTTAGAAGCTATTGAAATTGGTTTATGCTTTTCTCCTCTGTTGTATTAGTGTTAAGGGAATGTATTCCACACTATTGGGTCTCTAGATCCTGTCATGTTTTTCCCTTCACAATTGACACCAACTCCCCCATGGGATCAAGAGTTTGTATTTGCTTAATTTAGGATTTCATCTATATTTCATGTTTGTTCTTATTTTTCCTATTTTGAGTATTTGTGAATGGATTTCAAGGGGAATCCCTCTTTTATTTTGCATATGAACTCACTAATGTGTTTATTTTTTCATGTCTATGCAGGAATAGGATTGGGGTTCACACATTGCTACAACATCATGTTGCACATAGGTGTTATGGATGAAGCAAACTTCTAAGGATATTAGAGTGATATATGATGAATTCCATCTTATGTGATAATACAAGTGCTATTAATATTTCAAAGAATTTGGTAATGTATTCAAGGACAAAGAATATTTCAACTTGGTATCACTTTTTGAGAGAGAAGGTTGCAGAGAATGAGGTGAAACTGGAGTATGTGCCTACAAAGGATCAAGTTGTGGATATCTTCGCAAAGGCTCTTCCTAAGGATACTTTTGAGTATCTTTGGGAGAAGTTGGGGGTTATTTACCCTCATTATTTCAACTAGATGCATAAGGATATGCATCAGTCTAGTGAATTTCAAGATTCTTTCCTTATTCTGGATTGATGTTGGTAGCTACCTCTCAGGGGGAGTAGGTAGTAGAATTGTTGGTTATTATAATCAGGGTGAGTATGTGTAGTCATTGTATGGTATGAGCAGTAGTTTCTGATTGGTGCAGTATATTGTAAAGAGGAGTGTGCATGAAACAATGTAGTAAAATGAAAGGTAGTTATAGAGCAGTCGTTGTCCCTTATAGGTGTTGCATTTTGGGGAGAGAGAGTATGTGTGATTGATGTCAAAGGGGGAAAGATACAAGTGTTCCACCCTTTTCAATTGATGTAAAAAGGGGAGAGTTAACTAAAAAACCTTATGAATTAGGGGAGAAAGAGAAAGTGTAAGGGAGAAGTATGTGCTAATGTGTAGTATATAAGTTAGTGATCCGAGTTGTTAATATTTTTGTTGATGGTTTTTCCATGTGTTTCCATCAATGAAAAAGGGGGAGATTGTTGGAAGTATGGGTATATTGTGTGTTGTCATTGATGTCAATAGTTCTAGGTTATTGCATTGATGTCAAAAGGTCTATGGAGATGCTTTGATTGGTTGCATTATGTTGTCATTAGTAGTATCACTGATGTCAACCTATAGTGTTACTTTGATGAAAATGTGTTGGTTATGCTCAGCCTCTTGTGTGGTTGAGATGCTATAGAAGTGTTCCAAGTAATTATTTTGTGTTTGTGGTGCTTAGTTTCCAAGTGCTTTTGAGAAAATTTGAAGAAAAGAGAAAATAGTGTGGTTGAGAGGTGTTCAGTATAATAGAGTGGTGATAAGTTTTTTCTCCATATTTATTCTATGTTGAAGATCTACTTATGTAGTTCAGATATGTTTATTAGAGGTGTTCAATGGTGTTATATCTATAATTTCTTGTCATGGATCATTGTATAGAGAAAGTTGTGTTCACTAGTGTGTGAACTATGTATTGCTGTGTTGTTTGGGAGAAATGGTATTGCTCCATATTTCTCTATAGTATGGTTTCTAGTCTTGTAGAACTAAGGGTGTGCTCACATTATTCATATCTATTTGTAGTTTGAGTTGTTTGAAGTTTGGTGCTCTGTAAGGTTGGATTCATGTGTTATAGTATGAGAAAAGTTAATTGGGTATGCAGGATGAGTATGTTCTTCATGTGAAAGTTGTTGCGAAGGAATTTGTTGGATTTTAGGGTATTTATGGAATATTCCAGATGGTGTTCAAGTGATGTATGTTTTCTGCAAGTCATCTTTGAACCAAAGGAAGCATGCAATTAATTGTTTAATGGTGTTTACATAGGTTTAGCCGGTCTTGGGTGTTTACACTAATTGTAGATATGCTTCGATGTTTGTGGAAGCATGGTATGACATACTTATATGTATTTGGGTTTGAGTGAAGGAGTGGTGGCATATAATTTCAATCCTTTCCACCACAAGAATTCTTAGTGCCAACCTAATTTGAATTTTCATAGTTGAGTTTCTTAGTTGACCTTGTCAATTGTCTTCAAGGTTGAGGATGATATAAATAAGTGTCAAGTTGATGGAGAATCAAGTAGTGAAGTGTGCAATGTGAAGTACAGAGTTGTGAAGTGAAAAAGTGTAAAATTCATTACAAGATTTAATGTGTTAGACTACTAGAAGTAGTAAGAAGAAGGTATCTACATTCTTCAGAGAGGCTGCGAATGTACTAGTGATGTCGTGGTGGATCTTTCTATTTATTTGAGATAGATTTCTCATTGTAACAATCTTCTTTCTTTTTTATTTCTAATTTGGCAGTGATCCCTTCTTTTCTTTTGGATAGTGAGCCCTTCAACAGTGAGCCTATTATATTCGGTGTTGCAATTAATTTATATTTTGAGCTAATACTCATTGTGGTTTTTCCCTTCTTGTTTTTTCCACATAAATTTGGTGTTCTTATGTGTTTGGATGTGTTTGCATTACTATTTCTAATGTTTACATTCTGCTAATGCATGATATGGGTTTAATGGTTGTTAAGGGTTTAAGGACTAATGCAAATTTTAATGTTAATGTACAACTGATTCATCCCCCTCTTAGTTGTCTTGTGCATTCAATAGTAATATAGCCAATTCATCACCCTAGGTTCATCCTTAATTATCACCTCACTTCTTTACCTCTTCATGGCCCTTTAGAGCCACCTTTAGAACCACCTTGTAAACTAGAAGATGACCCACCATATTATTGGTTGATATGATGGCCAATTTTCAAAGATTCCCTAGTTGTCACATCTATTTTTGTAGTGATCTCTTCAAAATTATCACTAGAAATTACCTTCTTTAGATTGGCTACAACTGACTCTATTACAAAGACTACTTATTTTTTTGTCTATATTGTTGCTAACATCAATTAGTTTCTTCTTTTCTTGATCTTCCTGAGCATGCAAATCAACCTCTCTAACCATCTTTTGAATCTAATCTTCTAGAAATCCTTCAGATGACTTGATTGTAATAGCCTATTCTTTATTAGTGGTCTTATCTTGACATTCATAATAACAATTCCATTTACATCTATGTCAAAAGTGACTTAAAATTGGGGCACACCCTTGGGGCCAAAGGAATAACAACTAGCTCAAACTCCCCTAAAAGTTTACTATCTGCAACCATCTCATGTTCACCTTTCTACTAACGTGCATAGATTTGGAGTGAAGTCACTAGATTTCAACACATTTAAAATTTGACAATGTTATTGAACATCTTTTAATATGCTACCTCTAACACTGATCCTTAACTTGCTATGGTCAACCTTCTCTACCTAATATTTAACATTGTCACCTATAATTAAAACTTCTCAACATCCTTATGTCCATTGTCATCAAGGAGGATTGTTATATGATGAGTTACCTTGAACACTTCATCTCTGTATCCTTTTATCATTCATGGGAGACCCACTCTTTCAAAAGGTTCAAACATACACTATCCCTACCACTATGGACTCATAAACCATTTCCTTATTCTCTCAACACTATCATGCATTAGACACTAGGAAGTTTTATCTTAAATACTTTGTAATATTTCATCTCATTTTCATACCCATGGTTCTTCATTGTTATCCAATACATGAAACTTCATTGTAAATAGATCCATAGGTTTCAAATACCTTTTCCATGTCTATAAAATTTTAATGGTTCTTGTTGTCACTTTGTGCCACCCTTCTGTTGAATATTCCATCAGTTATAACTAATATGAGAAATCCCAAATGGTTTATCATGCTCAGGAATACCTCTAGTAGTTACATTCCCCCCTTTCCAAGCTACAATCAAACCCCATTTGCAATAAATGATAAAAGGATGCCTTTTCCCTTCATCTTCCCTTTCCTCTCAGAGTCCTTTCGGGGATTCAAGTCCCGTTCAAATATTTGGACCAAATTCCAAATCTATTCCCAATTCTTGATTTTCATTTCTTCCTTTTCTCTTTCATCCCTTTTGAGGTTTCAAGCCCCAAATGGACTTTTGGACCAATGTCCAAGTTCGTTTCTGTTCTTTGATTCCTCCTTTTTTTCTTCCTTTGTTCCTTTTAGGGTTTCAAGCCCCAAATAGAATTTTGAACCAAGGTCCAAATCCATTCTAGGTTCTCAAATTTCCTTCTTTCCTATTTCCTCTTTTTGATCTAAAGTTTGTTTTGGAACTTCAAGTCCTAAACAAACTTTAGATTTTGCCCAAAATTCCATTTTCTTCCCAAGTTCTCATTTTCCCTTTTCTTCTACGGTCCTGTTGGACTTTTGAGACCCAATCAGACATTTGCACCTTTGGTCCAAATATTTTTACCCACTTTCCTTTCCCACGCCTTCCTTCTTTCTTCATTGGAATTTTAGGACCTGTTGATGGTGAAAATGACACAAACAATGTTAAAACAAAATATTTCTACTCTATTTCTCCTGAAAAAGAAAGACAACATATAGTAGCCTAACTCCCAAGGTCCTGGTAGTTGGTTCTCAACTGTCTGGTGTCACTCAATTGGTTCATGCAACTGTAATGTTCAAGGGGCCTGTGCTGGTAACAAAGAATACAAGCAATGACTTGTTCGTTGAGTTTTAATAATGAAGTGGGGTTTTCAAATAAAAGAAAAAGAAAAATCAAAGGGGTAAACTAGTAAATATGAATCAAAATTATCTAGCATCCAGACATATATCTTCAATAATGAATGTTTTCCAAACAGATTAAGTGAACCAAAGCATGACATAATTTATAGAATAACCTATACCATTGCATACATCTAAGGTGCTTAATTAACGTCACAGTCACACATCACAAATACCTCAAGAATTTCAAAGAACACTCATTCATTCATTACCAAGATCATAGATCAACAGACTTCAATAAATTTCATTCAATGATAATCTAACAAGATAATCCTTAAATATGATTCCTTCAAATGACTTTTATGCTTCAACACAATCACTGACATACAAATAGATTATAACTTATCAGCCTTATCAAGTAAAACAACTCAATTCTAGCACCATCTTGATAAAAAAAAAAAACCTGTAATTTTATTTAACTATAAATATCAAGTAACAATGTATCTCTGTAATCACTATGCAAAATTCTATCTCCTAATATCAGGTAGGCGAATTCTATTCTCTATCAGCCGAACTTTACAATATGATACCCAGAGGGTATTTATAGATATACAAAACTCGAACTCCACTTCTATTTTAAGCCACCCACATTTTTAGGAACTAAAAACTCTCTTGGAAACTCAGATCAATTTGATCTTGAGTTCTTACATTAGACATTCAGTTAAACTAGAGAACAAAAAATAGAAGAGAAATAAGATCAAGTGCTTCAAAACTGTCAGTGCTGCATGCAACATGCAAAGGAGAAGAAAGTAATGCATGCATGAGATCTATGCATGTGAAGTCGGATCTGCAATGAACTCATCATAACTGGCGAAGACTTGCTGTAATACATCTAATTATGGCCCATCAACCCAGTTGTCTTCAAATTTAATTTGCTCCAATTCTGTTGCAGCAAACTCTCTCATACCTTTTATCTTTGTCAACTCTCTTCTAGCAGCTTTTATCTCTTCTTTGACATCCATTAGTCGATCTATCATCAAATCTTCACCATCATCTTCTTTTTGCATGAGTCCTCTACACCTTTCATCCCATTTCTCTTTTATCTGACTCAAAGGCATGCCTTCCTTTGTTAATACATTAACATCCACTATGATAGCAATGACCGCCTTCAACTCGTCAAACTGCTCAGTTAGATTATTAACAACATCTTGGACCTCATTCCTATGTTTACACAAGAAATTTGTTCTAAATCGGAGTATACGAGAGGTCTTTTCCACAAAATCTTTATTATCCTCCACAAATATTGACTGTTCAAGAAGAGTAGTCAAAGGAAATGTACTAACCTTCTCTAATTTCTGACTATACTCTTTATACTCCTCTTCTTGTTTCTCTGATACTTCCATATATTGATGCATTTCTCTTATCAACTCTTCTGTCCCTTTGTAAACCTCAAAAACTTTGACCAAAACCTCACCTACTTCTCGATTCAACTTGTCAACCCATCTGTCTACCATCTCCGCTTTGCCTTTTACTTGCACTAAATCATCTACCTCCTTCTTGCTTAACAAAATTGGAGTCTCAATAGCCATTACCTATTGTGATCTCGGAGAGGAGACACTTTTAAAAAATGAATGCAATCGATCCAACTGAGCCTTAAGCTCATCTTTCTTCTGTTTATCCTTTAATATCTTTGACTTGGTTGTTGAAGCTACCACATCAATGAGATTCATTTGCTGACTCCTGGTAGGCCTTCCCAAGTTGACAGTACTCAATTGATAATCTGTTAACTGCATGTCCCCTACCTCCTTTTCTATCATTGGTATGGCACATTCAGCAACAATTTCTCCCTTGTCCATGAGCCTTGTGGAGTGTAGGATCTTGGCCTTCTTTTTAGGCCTTTCTTGTTCAATCTCCTTCATCATATCCTCCCAATTGAGAGGCTATGAAGGTGTTACTGTTCTTTTTTTCAGGTCCAATTTCATCTAAGTGGGAGCACTTGGAGTAGTAGTCATCACAGTGGAAGAAGAAGCAATGGTAGTAGTAGAAGGTGGTTGCACATTTCCTTGGGGTTGAGAATCAAACCTTGGTTCCTCTTGTTGTTCTTGCACCACATGTATCTGCACCAACTTTTCAGCCTCTTCCCTATCCTTTTGTTCCTGTATCTTCTTATCTTCTTCTTCCTTCAACCTCTCTTCCTCCAATCGATCTCTCTCCACTTTTTCCCTTCCTAATCTTTCCTTTTCTAGTCTATCCTTCTCTATTCTTTCCTTCTCTAGATTTTCTTTCTCTAGTCTTTCCTTTTCCAATCTCTCCTTTTCTAGTCTTTCCTTATCTAGTTTATCCTTCTCTATTCTTTCCTTCTCTAGCTTTTCTTTCTCTAGAGCTTCTTCTAGTTTCTCTTTCTCTAAAGCCTCTAGTCTTTCTTTCTCTAGTCTCTCTGCCTCTAAAGCTTTAAGATTTTCTGCCTTTGCTTCTTCTTCTTGTTGCTTCCTAACCAGCTCTTCAATGTCCTTTTCCTTTCTTAATTGTTCTACTTCTGCTTCCTTTTGGCGAGCTTCCTCAGCAAGTTTTAACTTGGGAACCAAGATTTATTTCTCTCTTTAGTTTCTTGCCTTCTCTTCTTCAAGGTCATGAATCTTTTGTATTAGCTCCAACTTTTCATTCTCTTCCTTAACCTTGAGTTCATGTTCTTCTTTCCTTTTCTGTCTCTCTACTTCATCAGCTCTTGACTTAGCTTCAATTTTTTGCTGTTGTAGTATGAGATCAGCTTGGGTCTTGGCATCAACTTCCTTTTGTTTCTCTATTTTAGTAGCTTTTGCATCAAAATCCTTCTTGGCTTCTTCGAACAATGCCCACTGCTCCTCTTGTGTCATTACTTGTTCAATATCCTCCTTTAGAGGCATGTTTTCTTGAACATCCCTCTCCGACATAGTCTCATCTGAATCTGTTTCAACATCACGAATCTCCATCTCCACTTCTTGGCCCTTTGCAGTTTTAGCCATACTATGAAGAGCTCCCTTTTGAACTTCTTCACTCTATTGTTTTGCAAGTGGAATTTGGGTAGAAGATTCACCTAGTGTAGGTATTGAAACAACTGATCCCATTCGAACATCTCCTTCTTGTGCCTCTAGCTCATCATTTGCTGCTTCAAACTCTATTTCTTCAATGTCTGGAGGAAGAAACTCTAAGGACTCCTTGGGAGGTGTCTTTCTTTTGATCCTTTTATACCATTTACCCTTTTTAGAAGTTGGTCCTTGAGGAGCTTTATTTCTTAACACCAACCATTGAACACTTCTATCCAAGACTATTCTGCCTATCTGCTTAATATCAATAGTTTTCTCACTATCCCAGTCAATTGGATCTAGAATTTTAGTTCCAATGTTCAAAGCATCATAAGATGGATCCAATACAATTCCATAATCCACCAATGTGTCAGGAATATCATACTTGAAACCAAGTTCTTCCATGAGGGAAACATATAATCTTTCATAGTTATTCTTCCTGAAATCATATTCATCTTGCTGGTCATCCAAAAATCTTCCAAAAAATTAAAATGCTTATCAAATACAGAAGACAACAAGGCCTTCATCTTTCCCTTTGGGTCAAAGTGCCTCCGAGCTGTATATAAACCCAATTTTAACTGCACCAATTCTCTGCATACTATCTTCACTCCTACCAGATGCTGACAAATATACTCACCTAACTTCATGGGGAACTTATGACATTCGGTCTTATGTTTTATAGCAAACAAGGCATTAACTCCTAGGGCCTGATATACAAACTCCATGAGCACTATCCTGTTATTGCAACACCTTGGAAGTAAATGTGGATGGCCCTCAAAACCAGCTAGCTTGAAGTATGTGAACTTGGGGTATTGAATATACCAACATCCCCATTCAGCAATGAACGCCATGGCCTCTTGGCTGAACCTATATCCTACATCTCCGTTGAGTTGGTTAATGACCACATATATGAATGCATCATTAACCCTTCTGAATTGAGTCTCAACAACTTGGAGGAAGAACTGGTTATAATGTTCCCATACCTTCTTCTATCCATCCAACACTCCCATTATTCCTACCCTGTTCAAACCTGGGAAGATACCCAATCTTGCCACTACAAACACAATGTAAGAAGTCATAAAAAAACACTTAGTCTCCCTAATGCTGGTCAGTTGATTATGAATGGCATTTGATATAGTCATTGGCCAATAAAATTGTTGTTTTCCATTCAAAATGGTCTGAATGAAAGGAAACATCCACTCCTTAAAGTGAAATACATCCCTCTTCCCAAACACCCTAGACAACATCATGATTAATCTTGATACCTCTTCATAGAAATCTACCCTCTTTGGTTGGTCTGCAAGCTTGGTTAGAGACTTCTTTTCCGTCCTCAACCATTTTTTATTTAAGTGAGACTTATTAGATTCCTAGTAATTACTATATTTCTCCAAGGCCTCTGCCTCATCCAACTGCACCAAGTTCTTAGGATCTGGGACATTAAATATACTTTGAAATGCTTGAGGAGTGAGATCAATGATTACATTGTGTTGTGAATCCATGCATTATCTGGTAGCAGGATTGTAGGCACTGGCTACTGTCAAGATTAACTCCGGGCACTGGATAGATATAGGAAATAAAGTGATATGAGCCAAACTGGAGTTAACAATTCTTTCTGTAGTCACTTTAATATCTTTATCAAACGTTTCTGAATACCACTCCTCAACATTGTACTGGCCCAGATTTGTATCAGTGATGTCAAACCAATCTGATTCAATTTTGCTTGCTTTAACAACATGACTCCTATGATCATACCTCAAGGTATATGACAATTATTCTGGCTTCAACTTCTTGGGTTTAGCTACTACCTTTGATGTTTCTGCAGGCTGGTTCCTTTGGACAACTTCTCCTGATGTTACTGACATCCTCCTAGATTTCCTGCAACAAAACCTCTAGTTAGATTCTTGAATAAAATATCTCAAAATGTGTCTTCAAATCATACCTTTCATACATACACCGGAGGTGGAACCAGGCAGAAAACATCTTAAATAATCTCCTTTCAAACCACTGCCGGGCTCGGAGTTAGAACTGGAATGGTTATCGGAACCGGAACCGGAATGGATACTAATTCAGTTTCCTACAAATTTTTCTGTTTCATATTCTATTTCGGTTCTGCTTCCGCCTTCGACTAGGTTAAAATTTTATGTAGTGAAGCTTCTTACAATAAGCGGAGTCGGAGATAGGATGAAAGATGGAATTGACAGTAAACATAAACACATATCCAAATCTCCAAATCAATCCTAATTTCGCCTCTGGCTTTGTTGACCATGATGTCATCACTAATTTTATCAATTTAACGCATAACTCCATGATCAAAGACTAAGGTCATATGAAACAAAATAAGGCTTAAAATATGGCATGAAAAGACTATGCCCATATGACCGTGGGGACGACTATATTTTTAGGGCATCACATTAAATATTTTAACTTTTTGAATGCGATCAAGAAACGCCTAAAACCCTAATCTAGAAAACATGATATAAAACTAGGGCACATATTTAACCCCTCCTAATTTAACCAAACAAATGCGTAATAAAAACCTAAGTAAAAACCAAATTCTACCAACCCTAACCCACTATAAAAACATGAATTTAATCTACCTCACTATGAAAACCCTAATTAAACCTACACGTTTAAAACCTAACGCAGCACGATACGATCGTGACAAAATGTGAAAACGACTGTGCCTGCCTAACTTACTATAAAACATAATTTAATCTAGAAACACAAGCATAGAATAAAATTACAAGAACAACAAACAAACTAAGAAAACAAAACAAACACGCAAAATTTCAAGAAAGCGAGCTTTCCCAAAGATCAAAGCGATCAATCAAACAAACCCAAGCAGAAAACACGAATGCAAATAAAAGAAATTCAAGAATAGGAACCCTACCTCGAACACAAACTTGGAAAACCTTCTGAAGAAATCACAAGCAACTATCTCCTCCTATAATCGATTCACTCAGATGGACTCCGCAGCTGCTCCGTTTCACTCTTCAATTTGTTAATAATGATAATAATAACGTGTTTAATCCTTAATGAAGATAAAAATCAAAGTTTCTACCTATGCAGGGCAACTGTCATTAATGCATTAAATGCAGTTAAGTGGAGTCAGAACTAGAGAAGAACAAACACTTCACCATAGTGCGACTTCAGTCAAAAAGTCAACGACCAAGAAACGACGGGAGCGGAATCAAAATGGAAACTGATTCAGAAACTTGTGTAATCTCCCAACTTCATTCCCATTCCAGTTTTGGGTCCGCCAACAAAGCATAAAACAAAACAAAAGACCGAAAATAAGAAAACTTAACAAACGGACCTAGCCTAAAACAAAAAGTTCAAAAGCAAAGGCGGGGGCGGAGTTGGATTTTGATTTTGTAATTTTCAATAAACACCAACCTAACGTCCACTCCGGTTCCGGCCTCGACAAAGAAAAAACAAAAGGTCAAAAGAACAACTGTCAGGATGGGGCCCGGAACGAGTTTTGTTTGAAGTCTTAGAACCCGATTTGGTTCTGGATTCGGTTCCGACAGACTAAACCAAAATAAAACAAAGTGTTGGAAGCAAAAAGATTCTAGACTTTGTTTGAAAGACAACAAAAGAAAAAAACATAAAAAGGGGGACCCATTTTGACCAAGGAAAAAGATGGGGTGGTTATGCAAGGGATAACAGGACCTGATAGGACTTTTAGAATTTTTGTCCAAAGGTCCAAATCTGTTTAGTTTTCTTGAACCCGACTCCTTATTAAGATTTTAGACATTTTTTGATTTTTGGACTTTTTTTTCCAAAAGTTTGAATCTAGTTTCTATTTTTTCTCACGTTGTTAGGGTTCCTTTTGTATTTATTTGGTTTTCACATATTTTATTAAAAAAATGAATTCTCCAAGCTGTGAAAAGGGTGACATCTATCATCTTCTCATTGGTTCCACATGTTTGTGAGAGTGATATTGCTAGAGACAAATTAAAGTTGTGGAAGCACAAAAGGTTGACACCTGATGACTTTTGGTTTGTTTTGCAAGCTCACAAGATATCTAAAGAGGTCCTAGTTTCTAAATGCAAAAGAATAGAAGGGTAACATGTGGCACATTTTAATGGATTCCACGAGTCCACAAGATCTTTGTGGTGGGTCCCTTTTTAGGCTGCAAAATCGTAGAAGGTTGACACATGGATTATAGTTGACATCACCCACCCTTTTGAGGTCTTCTTCTTAGTTGGGTCAATTTGATGACATGTAAAGTGAATATGACTTGGAATGTTCATATTGGTCGAGAATTTTTAGAAAATCCAAACTTGGTCAAGATGGTATGAATTGTCAATCTCACCCTATTTGAGCAAATCTATGAGCCGCATTCAAACTTGAGAAACTTCTATTTTTAGAACCCAAAAGAGGAAGTAATGGTTGCACCATATCCATGAATATTTTCCTAGGATCAAGGTAGTAGAGTGGTGCCATGAACACATCACCATACTCTATCAAGGAATATTTTAGCTACTCCCATCACTCATCAAATTTTGTTTTCTTAGAGTTTTCCATTAATGTTGCAGAGTTTTCCTAGCTACCAGATCCAATTCTCAATTTTACAAGAGTGATTTTTAATGCATTTATTGATAGCTATAGGTAGAAACATTAGTGTCCATGCTGCATTAATGGTGCAGACTATCTTTATGTCAAAAAGGCCATTCTTATCTCTATTTTGTTGTGGATTTTGTAAGAGTTTCTATTCTACTTTCACAAAATCATCAATGTGGAAGCATGACTATGTTGTCAAAACCTTCTTGGAGATATTTCCACTAGGGTTTGTTCTATTCATGATGGGGATTTGATCTTGTGATCTAATAATATTTCTTCCTTCTTGTAACCCTAATTAGATAAGGGATAGGTATGGAATCATCTGTTATACTTGAACTATAAAGGAAAGTATTGTACTCATTTGTAAAGGTTCTTCCCTAGAGTTTCTCTAGCAGACTTATGCATTTTGCATTCTACAAATGTAAACAAGCTTTAAAGCCTTTGTATTAATAAAAATCAATTATTTTACCTCTTCTCTCATTGGATATGTTGTGTAAATTTCCTTTCCTTCATGTTTGAATATTATTTTGTTACCTTCTATACTTGCATGCATTAAATTTAGTTACAATTACTATTTTATGAACATTCCTTTCCTTTCAGCATCTTGTAAACCCTAACCTCCATGTTATCTCTATAAATTAATGGGAAAGAGAACTATGTAAGTCATTTGGTTATTTTCATTGATGTACTGATGTAGGAACATCCAAAGTTTAAGACAATCTTGCATCACCAAAAAAAATCAAATTTTAGAATTTGCATTTTAATTTCATGTTGTGAGGATAGTTTAAATAAATTTGGCATAATTTAATTTAATAAAATAAATTCCACCCTTTTTAAGCCATGTTGGCAAGTGGAGTAGTGGGAGTAGTTGTAATTTTAGAAAAATCTGAAAAATCAAACTTGGGTGTTGGGTTTGTGGGGAGTTGCAAACTTGCATGAAAAAACATTTATTGATTTTTTCTTTGTGGAAATAAATAATTATGAGGAGGTGGTCATGAATTTTCTAATGGGAAGGAAAAAAATCAGATTTTTTATTCTTGGAGGGAACATGAGATAGAAATTGCATTTAAAACTGCCCTAAAATCTAGGAATGAACTCCGATTTTGACAATTTTGGTGGGAGTGGGTTTGAGAAATAATTTTCTATATTATTAAATATTTTTGGCATTGTATTTTTTCTAGAGAAGCTTTGGGAGCTTGTTTTTAAAGATTCCAAGCAATTTGGGTTATGTTTTGGTAGCCATTCTTGGCTAGAATTTGAAAGTGGTTGTTGCAAACACATAATATTCTTGGAGAGGATATGGGTAGTGTTTTTTTGTAGCTTTGAAGGTTTTGTGATAGAAAAATGGATCATGGAATCCATTTTTAAAGATTGATTTAGTGGAAGATTAGAGATTGGAAGCTATAGGTTGAAGATTGGAGGTTGCAATTGAAAGGAGGAAAGTTTTTGCTGTTGTATTTCTTTATTTTCATATAAAATCAGATTGCAATTTGTTTTAAGTTATTGTGCGTCAGTCCTAGGGACTGTAAAATATGATATAATCAGATTTTTTGAAGTTATGTAATCCTTCCTGGAAGTTTTAAACATAATACACTGATTCTAGTTTGTAGATTTTGTATTAAATCTTTGTTGTTTCAGATGGTGTGTGCATATCTCCATTGAGATTGAAGTTTACTTTCTGATTTGATTAAGGGGAGATTTTTCCCTACTTCATCAATGGTATCAGAGCTAGTGTTCCTGAGTGTGTAGGTAGAAGCACCGATTGGAGGCAGTTTGCACCAAGACCTATGGTGGTGTGTGTGTGATTTCCATGTAAATAGATCACCAAATGTGAGGCAGTTTACATGTGAAGAACTTGAGAATTTAAAGATTTGTGTTGAGGCTTTCTGAGGCCTTGAAAATTTCAAAGAAGAAAGGCAAGAAGTTTGTTATAGTTGTGTATGTAGGTGAACAAGAAGGATAAAATATTGTAGAAGTATGCTTTGAGGATAACATGAAGGAATATGGTGAGATTGTAGTGGAGGATGAGAAGAAAAAATAAAGTGCAGCAATCCAAGAGGAAATTGATGTTGTAGAGGTATGCTTGGGTGAGAGAATGAAATAAAATGAGAAAAGTGAAGAAGTTAAATTTGTTACAACATTGGTTGAAGATGGAGGAGTTCAAGAAAATAGCATTGAGGAGATTGTTGTGAGTAAAGTTATAGCAGTTGAGGATGTTGTAGTTAAAAAAAATTATGCAATGATGTATGAGGATCCAATGTTCAATGAAGAACCTGATGAAGAGATCACATAGATAGAGCAGTTTTTTAGTGCAACAACAAAGACAATAGCATTCAACTGTGAGGAAGAAGATGTTGTGACAAAATAATTAATTGAGGTAAAATCCAATTTTTATGAGTTTTGTAATGTTGGATATGTAAATAATTTTCATTATGATATGAGAAAATAGTTAGAGAAGAAAAATGACTTTGAAGATGCAGAGTGGTATATAGATGTGTACTTGCATGTAGAGGCTATCGATGAAGCTGCAAGAGGAACTTGGTGGAGGTGGTTGGTTTGTGGTGGGTTGGATCCCATAAAGAAGGAAAAGAGGGAAGAAGAGATGTGGAAAAGGAGGATGGTTCATGGTGGGCATGAGTCCACAAGATCAAGGAAGAAGAAAGTGCACACTTGGTGGAGGAGGATGACAAGTGTCCCAACTAAGTGGTGGAAGAGGCAAAGGAAGAAATTCTTTTGTGTCTAATTTAGTGATGGAGTTTGATGAGGATTTTTCGTATTCCAAAAGGGTGGTACTACCACTCAAATCCATTTTGTGAATCCATATTCACAAATTTTTTCCTACCCTAGGTGTCTGATGCAGGAGCATCTAGGGTGTAAGGCAATCTTGCATCACCAAAAAAAAATCAAATTTTGGAATTTGAATTTGAATTTCATGTTGTGAAAATAATTTGAATAAATTTTGCATAATTTAATTTAATAAAACAAATTTCACCTTTTTTAAGCCATGTTGGCAAGTGGAGTAGTGGGAGTGTACTCGTAATTTTAGAAAAAAATGAAAAATCAGACTTGGGTGTTGGGTTTGTGGGGAGTTACAAACTTGCATGAAAAATTATTTATTGATTTTTCCTTTGTGGAACAACTAATTTATGAGGAGGTTGTCATTGATTTTCCAATGGGAAGGAAAAAAATCATATTTTTGATTCTTGGAGGGAACATGAGTTGGAAAATGCATTTAAAACTACCCTGAAATCTAGGAATGGACTCCAATTTTGACAATTTTAGTGGGAGTGGGTTTGAGAAAGAGTTTTCTATATTATTCATATTTTTGGCATGTATTTTTGTAGGTTTTCTTCCCAAATTGTTCATGGATTTTTTCTAGAGAAGCTTTGGGAGATTTTTTTTGAAGATTACAAGCAATTTGGGTTATGTTTTGGTAGCCATTCTTGGCTAGAATTTGAAGGTGGTTGTTGCAGAAGTATAAAATTCTTGGAGAGGATATGGGGAGTATTTTTTTGTAGGTTTGAAGGTTTTGTGACAGAAAAATGGATCATGGAATCAATTGTTAAAGATTGATTCAGTGGAAGTTTAGAGATTGGAAGCTATAGGTTGAAGATTGGAGGTTGCAATTGAAAGGAGGAAAGTTTTTGCTGTTGTCTTTATTTATTTTCATATAAAATCATATTGTGCTTGTTTTAAGTTGTTGTAAATTAGTCCTAGGGACTGTAAAATCTGATATAATCAGTTTTTTTGAAGCTATGTAATCCTTCATGTAAGTTTCAAACATAATATACTAATTCTAGTTTGTAGAGTTTGTATTCAATATTTGTTGTTTCAGATGGTGTGTGCATATCTCCATTGAGATTGCACTCTAATTTCAGATTTGGTTAAGGGGAGATTTTTCCCTACTTCATCATGTACTATGATTTTTCAAGTAGGAAGAAACAAATTCTAATCTTGGTGTATCACCTTGCCTTTCCATTTTATGCATTCCTTCTCTCCCTTTTCCCTTGTGAGTTGTTAAATTAGGGTAGTGGTAGGATTCCATGTGTTGGGTTGGACCAAGACATATTCACTTAGATTATAAGAGGAATCCGACCTTCTCTAGAGACTTGACCTAAACTTGCAAGGTTCCACACCTTGAGGTCATTTCCATTGTGTCATTGGAATGCAAAGCCTATGTTCAATAGGGTGCAATTTCACGTGACAATGTTTTTTAGCACGCTAAGTGGGACTCCATTGAATTGCCTCAATTAAACGTTTATGATTTCCATTGCTAATATTTGATGTGTGTATTAGTAGTTTCTACTTTTGGAGACAAGATATTCACACACTTGGTGACTCCGCATTCAAGTGGGCGAATCTGCAATCAAAGTTGGTGACTCACTAGGGACCTAAAAGTATTGGTTATAGATTATACCTACAAATTTATGCTAAGAATTAAAACAAGAGAATCTTCTAGAGGTAATTTTCAATATACTGAGCTATTATTTTCTACTTCTAGAAGAAGAAATAAGCATTCCTTATCACCAGTAAGGAGAAGTGAAGGTTCTGTAACTCCATCTCCTAGGGATCAATCCACACCTCCATTCAGTAGATTGCATCAATCAAGGACCCCTACCACCCAAATAAACAAACAAAATTATTCCATATGGATTTCCCTATTAATCAAGGTTTTATTTCTTTTAATAGTGGTAGTCCTCTTGTGTTAGCCCGAAGAGATGACATACCAATAAATTCCTTGAAAATTATTATCATTTCATTGGTGAGACATCCACTACCCCAAAAAAACACATTCTTAATGTGGAAAATATACATTTTGTGCATAATGTTATAGACAATGTGGCTATTAGACTCTTAGCTACATCTCTAAAAGGAGAAGCATTACTATGGTACAAAGGTTTGCAACCTAACTCTATTCACAACTGGGATGAGTTAGGTAAAAATTATGTAAGAATGTTGAAGACAAGAGTGACCACTTGTGTTTTTTTAGAACAATTAACTACAATCAGGAGGGCACCCCGTGAATTCATGGGGGATTTTAACTATAGATTTCAGGACTTGGGATAGGATCCTCACCTTAATGAAGCCTTCTCCAAATTATGCCTTCTTATATTATCTGATGGTTCTTAACAATGGTGTGGCTATTATGATACAATATATGGGTGGGATGAATCTAGTATATGCATATGGAATTACAATTAGGGTAAAATATTATCTAATATAAGCTAGGAAAATATCTCCAAGGCCTCTAATTCTTTATTCCTAGATCTTCCTCCTTAGCAACCCACCTTGTCTCCTATTCTAGTTGCTTCTACTAGTGAGCCATCTACCCTAATACACCTCTAGATGAATTATACACTTTAATTTAGACCTTGAATAATGAATTAGTGACATAAAGGAGGAAAAATAAAAAAATAGGCCTTACCAGCCTCAAAACCAAAACTATCAACAAAATAGACAATCATATCAAGGGAAAAATGAATGGAATTATTCCAAGCCCCTCAATAGTGTAAATCCAACCACTTCCAAAACTTCAAAGGCCTTAGTTCCAGCCCAAAATAACCTATCTAAAAAGCATGAATGGTGTTACCCATGTAATTAGCCTCATAATCAAAATTCCTATCAAAATGGAGAGTTTGTGCAAACTCTAGTGGTTCAAAATGAACCCTCAATCTCAAGATGATAATATAATGCAAATCAAGTAGCTAGAATTAGGAAAGACCACATGCAAGGAGATTCCACATTATTCAACTAACATTAAGAGGATTTTTGTGGTGTAAATAAATTAAGTGCCGATGCAGTAGCTTAGAAAACAAGATCAAAGAAAAAAGTAGTGGATAGTGGTACATCTTCCACAGTTAGTCAAGAATCAACCCTCCAACCATCTCAAGAGGCTATAGTTTCTGGAAGGAAAGGTAGAACATATGTGCTACAACTAAATCAGCCTATTAGCAAGAGTAACAAGGAAATGGAGCAACATCAGGTCATCCATTTAGAAAGGTTGGATCTTACTATTCCAAAGGTTTCATCTAAGGTTAGCCAAACTCCTTTCAATATAATTGATCAGATGAAGAGGGATAAACTAAATATCACAATGTGGAAGGATCTGTCTATCCCATCTCAAAGGTATTTTCTACAACAAGATTTGGAAGTACTCAAGCAACCAATGATATGTCAGAGAAGATAAAATATACTCTACCAATTAGCCTAGTGCAACCCAAGGAGGAAGAGAATTCAAGAAAAATTAGTAAGACACTTCCCTTCTATTTTTCCTTAATTATTGGAGATCATATAGTGCATAATTGTATGATAGATTTATGGGATAGTAGTTCTATTATGCCCAAAAAAGTCACTGATATGCTTGTCATTAAGTATGATCCTGTGACTAAGGAATTTGTACAATTGGATGGTACTATTGTCAAGATAGTGGGGGTTATCAAGGACCTAAAATTGACCTTACATGTATGTCCTAGTTGTACTGTGTTTCAAGACATTTCAGTCATAAACCTCCTTGCTTTCTTTCCCATATGCTTATCTAGAGAATTCACTGCTAAGATAGGTGGATACCTATCTTGTGATTGGTCCCATATGCTATTTAGGACTAGGAATGGTAACAAAGTGACCATCAGGGCTGAGACTATTGTAAAGGATCATATTGAACCTTACATTCCTAGCCCCATAAATATGAATTTCACATTACATGACCAAGAAGATGAGTGTACTATTTGTGAGATTGCTACTCTTTTGGAGGAGGTCTTTGATTATATACTAGATGAATGGGGTAATGCATTTTAGTTTGATCCACTCATTGAGGTAGAGGAGAATAGTCTTGACATATATTGCATCCATGAAGAAGATACCCCTATCCCCAATATCATGAAAACTCAAGAAGACCTAGAGGGATTATGATAGTTATTTTTTGATGGATCTATAAACAAGAATGGTGTAGGTGCTCATATAATTCTAGCATATATAGGTAAGGATAAGTATTAATTTTCTTTTAGGATTCAATTTAGTTGTACCAACAATGTAGTTGAGTATGAATCCCTCATCCAAGGTCTCCATCTTGCACACATAAGGAATATCAAATTGTTGTATATCTTTGGAGATAGTGAATTGGTTGTCCACCACATCAAAAATCAAAGTACAACCAAGAATAATCCATTAAAATCATACAAACATAAAGTTTGGGATTTGATTAAGGGTTTTGACATCTAGACTATCCCTAGAAATCAAAACAATCATGCTGAGAGGCTTGTAGCAACTGGAGCCCAATTTGATATACTAGCTTACATTGTAAGAAAAAGGGAGAAACACATCAGATTTTTTGTAAGGATTGATGTCCCAAAAACCAAGCCAATTGATAGGTCTTTGGAAATGACAAAACAATTATCCAATTTTTTCAAGAGGAGGCATAAATTTTTGGTAAGAATCAATCTAGGCTACAAGATCAATATGGTGATCAGATCATACAACTAAGCAACAACAAGTTACCAAAGGGTCTCATCACCCTTGAGGGGATATTTAACCCAGATGACCAATTAAAGTACAGGAATATGAACCTAGCTACAAGAAAGGGTGATTACATGCTACCATTGTAGAAGAAAAATATATAAACTTGGGAAAGGCATGCTCTACATTTGAACTTGAAATATTTATTAATATTTTTAATAGATAGAGTGATGTAGTTGCATGTAATTATGATGAGTTTAAAAGTTTTGATCCAAAAATTTCCCTATTGGAGATTGTTGCACTATGTTTTCATTAGTGTTGTCATTGATGTCAACCTCTAGTGTGGTCATGTTGAGAAGGAGTTTTGGTGTTGAGAAGGTGTTGTTGATGCAGCTGGTTCACTTGGTGTCCAAGTGCTTTTGAGAAAATTTGAATAGAGAATGTACAAGGTGATAGAGTTGTGTTTTGCATTTTTCTCTACATTTCTTCATGGTTGAAGATGTGATTTTGCGGTTTAGATGAGATGATTAGAGGTGTTTAAAGGTGTTATATCCAAAGTTTCAAGTTTTGGATCATGTGATAGTGGAAGATGTGTTTGATAGCGTGTTTCCTATGAATAAGATTGTCTGGGAGAAATGGAATTGCTCCACATTTCTTCATGTTGAGGTTTCTTGTCTTGCGGATTTGGGAATGTGCTTATATTTATTGGATCCACCTTATCCTAGAGTTTTTGGTGTTTTGTTGTTCCAAAAGGATGGTTAGTGAGTTGTATATCTGTGGTAGTGTGGCTGGTTGCACATGATGATAGTATTCTTAGTTTCAGGTGGTTGCGATAATGTTGTTGAATATTATGATGATATTGGAATATTCTAGGATGTTGTGTGATGTTGGTACATGGTTCGTAGGATGTTTCTAGACCTGATGAGGATTGAATTAATTGTTTGATAGTGTTAATATAGGTTTGGACAACTTGGTGCGCTAGCACTGATTGTGGAGATGATTTATTGTTTGTGGAAGCATGGTGTAGTGTGTTGATGTAGATTTGGGTCCTATTTGGCCCACCTTCACTTATTTCCATTGAGGAAGTGTTTGGTGGTAACCTATTTTATGGTTGCACATTTGAGGTGCATACGTTTCATTGAGGCCGACCTAGAGAAGTTGTTTTAGGTCATGAAAGATATATAATCAAGGTTTATTTTTGTAGATGGTTGTGATGAAGAGTGATGTGAAGGATGATGCAAATTTAATCAAGTGTTGTGATCTAAGTATGATATTAAATGCCTAAGGATACCGAAAGAAGTGAGAAAAAGGTGTCTACATTTTTAGTGTACCTAAATTTGCTCGAGGTAGTGAGCCAAAGGTTGGAAATGGTGTAGAGTTGTTGTGGTAGATCTTCCTATTTATCTGAGGTAGTGATACTTCTTGTAACAATATTATTTTATTCTCTTATATTCTAGACAGTGAGTCCTTTGGGAAGTGATCCATTCTTTTCTTTTGGGCAGTGGGCCCTTATGATAATGAGCCTCTTGTAATCAATGTTATTATTCAGATATATGTGAGTTAATCCTCACCATTTTTTTCCTTGATTAGGTTTTTCCATGTAAATCTGGTGTTCTATGGTGTATGGTTGTGAATGTAGTTGTGTTTCTTTAGTTTACATTCATATTGATGATAAGGGTTTGAAGGTCAATGAAGGTTTGAATGTTTTAATGTACAATTGATTCACCCCCGCTCTTAATTGTCCTAAGCATCTCATAATTAGTATCAGAGTTGTGGTTCCTTGGAAGAAGATTAAACACTTAAGTTAGATCTAGATGACACATAAGAATGGTGTAAAAGTGCCTATGTTTGATGGATCAAACTATGCTTTCTAGAAAGCCACAATGGAAGCCTTTCTTGTCTCAATAGGGTTTGATGTTTGGAATTCAGTTGAAAATAGATACACTATGCCTACTACTCTTTTGACAAGTGATGATGAGATCAAGGATTATGAGAATAATGGAAAAGCAAGGAATACTATCTTGAGTGGGCCTTATGATTCAGAGCTTGTGAAGGTGATAAGCCTCAAAACTGCTAAAGAGATATAGACAAAGTTGTAGAGCATTTATGAAGGAGATGATAAGGTCAAGAAAGCAAAGATGAAAAATTTCAAAGCCAAATTTAAAACCCCAAGGATGTTAGAAGATGAAGATATTGCTGGCTACATGCTCAGAGTGGATGAAATTGTCAATGCCATCAATGGTCTTGGTGGAAAACTTGAGGAAAGTGAAGTTGTGAAAAAGGTATTGAGAAATCTTCCTAAATATTATAGTGCTAAAGTTTATACTATTGAGGAAGATCAAAACTTGGATAAATATAATAGAGATCAAATGTTTGGTGTTTTAAATAATTTTGAATTAAGAGAGTTTGAAAAAGATTCTCCAAGGAACGAAACTACTTTTAAATTTAGCAAGAAAGAGAATGATGAATCTGATCTAGATGATCTTGATGAGGTGGAAGAAATTTTTATAAGGATATTGAAAAATGGCATTGGGAAATACAAAGGTAAGTTACTCTTCAAATGTTTCAATTGTGGAAAGACAGGTCATTATGCTTTTAAATGTCCAATCAAAGTTTCAAATGACAAACATAAAGATCATAAAGGTAAATCTATCAAGAAGAGTTATTATGTTAAAAAAGATAGTGGTGTATCTGATGATGAGGAATCAAACTATCCAGATGATGGAAGTGATGAATTCTTTCTCATGGCTCTAAATTTTGGAACTAGTTCTACTAATCCTGAAAGATGTGTGAAGGAAATTTCTCTGAAAATAGGTCATAATATTGAAGGAACTATGTTGACTTCCTTTCATTCAAGAGAGGAGAGAAACTATTGGATAATTAATAGTGGATGATCAAATCATATGATAGGTGATAATAGTAAGTTTTTTAAGCTTGAAAATTATGATGGTGGTCTTGTTAAGTTTGGTGATGATACATCTACTAAGATATGTGGAAAAGATTCAATTCGTTTTTATGGAAATAATAAGATAGATGATGTTATTTATGTAAAGGGTCTCTGATATAATCTTCTCAATGCAGGAAAAATGTGTAGCATAGGATATAATTTGGTGTTTCAAGATGATGGTTGTGAAATCAGAAAAGGAAGCTCCAAAACATTAGTTGTAGCTAGAACAAGGAAAAAAGGAATTTTTAATCAACTCAAAGGTGGTTATGTTAAGTGATTTATGTCTCAAATCAATGAAAGTTGGCTATAACATAGAAGAATGTGTCACATCAATTTTGATAGCCTAGTGAAGATCAAATCTACTCAAGTTGTGAGAGATCTGCCAAGAATTGCAAAGCCTATCAATGGAATTTGCAAGGAGTGTCAGTTTGGAAAGTAGACAAAGAAGAGGTTTAAAACTAAGGATTATTCTACTGCAAGACCTTTGGAGTTGATGCATACAGACATATGTGGACCTACCAGAATAAGAAGCTCTCAAGGTGATAGGTATTTTACATTGTTGATAGATGATTATTGTAGATTGACTTGGACAACATTTCTCAAAGAAAAATAAGAAGATCTAGATAAGTTTAAAGCATTTAAGTATGTGAACCCTAGTTTTATACATATCTAAGCAAAGAAAACTCTTGATCCCATGGGGGAGTTGGTGCCAATTGATGTGTCAAAATTGGACCTTTCCCAACTCCTTTTTTGAAATGTTGATGATGTGTGGATGATCAAATCTCCTTGATGATATTTTGGCATAACCTAGCTATGAAATCATGAAAATTATGAATACTTGAAGAGAAACGGGAAAAATTAGCTCTCTATGTGAAGAGAGTAACTTTGCATGAGATTGTGGATGATGATGATGTTGAGTATAGTAAGTCTACTAAAATTGTGGATGCTAGAATGAGAGGAAGAGTATCTCATTTATAGATTTCCAAAATGGAAGAGAGTGGAATTGAGCAATGTGGGATCATTCAACACCCAATGGCCAAGTGCCACTCATCAAGATGTGAATGGTTGATGGTTGTGCACATTTTGGTCCATGTGCATGATAAATGCTATGAGATTCAAATTTGAAATTTGAATGTGACATGTTGGAGGGAGAAGGAAATGGAATTAATGTCACTTGGGTCAAGGCCAAGGACATTTAAGAGGCATTAAATTCCTTGTTGGAAAGACCAAGCCCACTTGAATTTGAATTGAAATTTGAGGGAATATTCCCCTTTTATTCCATGTGAGGGAAAATAGAGATTTAATAAATCAAAGTAATTGATTTATTGTGCAAGTGGTAAAAGCTAGAGGATGGGACATAGATTAGGATTAAATTAACCAAAGGTTGATTAATATAATGAGGAATTAGCAGATGTGATAATTTAGACTTAAATTTATGAGTTAATTTAAATCAAGAATTGTGAAGAAAGATTTAATTAATTAAATGATTTGATTTATTTAACTAAGCGGGATAATGTTGGATTAAATCAAATAAGGTTTTAATTCATTTAATTTAACAAGAAGACTTTAGGGATTTAATCAAATAAGATAAATTATTTAATTAAAGAGGGATTGAGAATTAATTGAATTAAATTGATTAATTTAATTAACAGAGGAGAAAGACCTAATTAAATAAATAATGAGAAAGGTGTTGATAAGCTGAGAGTATGATTCAAGACAAAACAATGTTTGTAGGATCGGGATTAGGTGCATGTATATTTTACGTGTCAACAAAGTATATGGTTGAGAATGAAATGGATTTAAAAATAAATTTTTTGAGGTCTAAAAGAGATGGTGAGTTTACCTCCAATGAGATTAATAAATTTTGTGAAGATCATGGGATAAAAATAAATTTATTAGCTCCTAGGACTCCTCGGTAGAATGGAGTCATGGAAAGAAAGAATATGATAGTTCAAGAAGCAACAAGAACCATGATGAAGGAAGAAAATCTATTGGATTTCTATTGGAAAGAAGATATTCATACTGTAGTGTACATTCTTAACAGAGGATAAGAAAGAGACAATAGTTCAAACACCCCTATGAACTATGGTATGGAAAAAATCCTACTGTGAAATATTTTAGAGTGTTTAGAAGAAAATTTAAAATCGGGAGAGATGAAGATAATATAGGAAAGTTTGATGTAAGATAATATGAAGGAATCTTCCTTGGATACTCCACAAAGATAAAGTCTTATAGATGTTGCAACAAAAAGTTAATGAAGATAGTTGAAAGTGAAAGTGTCAAAGTGGATGAAGAATCACATTAGAGATCAATGCTAATAAAAGGATATGAATATGATGAATTCCTTTACAAAGAAGAAGAAAAAGAAGAAGAGAAAGAGAAAGAGATGACAATGGAAGAGGAAGAAGTTCTGGAAAATAATCCCAAGACTCTTAAGTATGTGTAGAGGAATCATTATGAAGATAAAATAATTGGAGATAAGAGCAAAGGTGTACTAATAAGAAGAAGAGCGGCTATGGTAGAGGAATAGGTAAAATTTTGTTTACTCTATGAGGTAGAACCTAAAATAGTAATTGAAGCATACAAGGATGAGAATTGGATCAAAGCTATGGAAGAAGAAATGAGGTAGATTGAGAAGAATTAGACATGGGAACTAGTCCTAAGACCAAAAAACAAGAATGTGCTAGGAACTAAATGGGTTTGTAGGAACAAGTTGAATGAGGATGGATAAGTCATTAGGAACAAGGCTAGACTTGTGTGTAAGGGCTACTCACAAGTGGAAGGAATATATTTTGAAGAGAAATTTTCTCCAGTAGCAAGAATGGAAGCCATTAGGATATTTTTGGCTTTTACAACTCATATAGACTTCAAGGTGTATCAAATGGATGTTAAGTCTGCATTTTTGAATGGTGAGTTAGAAGAAGAGGTGTACATTGAAAAGTCAACAGGTGTTAAATTATCAGAAGATTTTGATATGGTATCCAGGTTGAAGAAATCTTTATATGGACTCAAAAAAGATCCTAGAGCTTGGTATACAAGATTGGATAAGTAATTAGTGCATCAAGGATTCAAAAAGGGTACTATAGACAAAAATATTTACTTTAAGGTTGAGAGAAATAAAATCTTGATTGTGGTTGAGTATGTTGATGACATAATCTTTAGAGGAAATGAGGAAATACGTAAAAGGTTTGTAGAGGATATGAAAAATAAGTTTGAAATGTCAATGTTTGGGGAGATGAATTTCTTCCTTAGGCTACAAATCAGTCAGTCTATTAAAGGTATAATCATCTCATAATAAAAGTATGTCAAGGAAATGTTAAAGAAGTTTGGAATAGAGGACTCTAAACTTGTATGCACTCCCATGGTTATTGGTTGTAAGTTGAGAAAAAATGACAAATATCCTAGGAAAAATCAAAGTAAGTACAATCCAAGATTGGTGGATTGCTATATCTAATTGCTACTAGACCGGATATCATGAATGCAATATTTCTTGTGGTAATATTTCAAGAAGATCCTAGAGAATCATGTGGCAATAGTTAAAAAGGATATTTAGATATTTGAAAGGCACTTCAAACTTTGGTCTATGGTATCCTAGGGATACTAATTTCTCTTTGAGTACTTTTATAGATGCAATTTACACAGGTTGTAAAGATGAAAAAATAAGTACAAGTGGAGGTGATTTATTTCTTAGAAGAAGATTGGTTTCTTTGTTGATTAAGAAGTAGGATTTAGTGTCACTATCTACTACAAAGGTAGAATATATTGCAGCAACATCTTGTTGCACACATATGTGGTGGGTGAAGCAAACATTGAAAGATATCAGAGGGTAAAAGCACAAAGCTATGTCACACTTTCAGCCAACATATCAACACAATTGAATTTAAGTATTTCTAACTAAAAATAAATTTTGATCAAACATATGACCTAGTAAGATTCATTCTAGCTAAGTTCGATACTTCCACAATTTATTCAACTAAAATCGTTGGCTAAAAATATATGGAGCATCACTTTGAGTCCAATTTACCAAAAAAAAAAATTATTTGAAAAACTTGAAGTTTTAATAACTCCTCATGTAAATAACATTTTTTTAAAAATGTAAAAATACCCTTTTGTAGATCCATAAGTGTAGTTTTAAAAAATATATTTATTTTAATAGTTTAATTATTATTTATATTCATATTTTTATTTATACTAAAATTAGGTTATCAGCAAAAAATATTAGGTTGATTACCATGCCAAGGAAAAATACTAAAACCTATTAAAAAAAATAAAAAAAAATATGATGCACTAGATAAAAGAATATATTTCAAGATGGTATAATTTTTTTCCCATTGTAGATAAATATTTAATATGAATGTTGACGTCTGATGGAAACTGTTGTTTTTTATTCACGCACATTTTAATATTTATATACAAATATATATTTATCAAAATTGGAAAAAAAAAAATCCATGCACTAAAGTTTCAAGTTATAAATACACACAAAAAATTTGAAAGAAAAAAAAAAAAATTACTATAAAAAAGTTTGATGTCCCGTGCAACTTCATTTTTCAGCATTTTATCAGCAACTAAATTATAGTGTTAATTTATGAAAAACAAGTTTAAAATAATTTTTTAATTTCTTATAAAAAATATAAACATAAAATAAACTAAAAAATACATATTTTACTAGTTTACATCATTTAAAAATTCAAAACATATATGCTACTTTTTAGTGATTCAAGTTTAAAAGTTGAATCAACATTGGCCGTTTTCTTTATAAAGTGTGACACAATTTTGTGTTTTTACCCCAGAGTATCATATGATGACCATATTCCTATCTTGTATGATAATACAAGTTATATCAATATTTCAAAAAATTCGGCAATGCATATCTCTATTCAGTATCACTTTCTAATAGAGAAAGTTGTTGAGAATGAAGTGAAGTTGGAGTATGTGCCTACAAAGGATCAAATAGAAGACATTATCATAAAGTATCTTTCAAAATATACATTTGAGTATCTTAGGAATAATCTAGGGGTTATTGTACATCCTTATTTCAACTAGATGCATGAGTTGGTGCATCTATCTAGGTGAGTAATTCAAGAATTATTCTTTTCCTTGGAATAATAAAGGCTACCTCTCAGGGGGAGTATGTAGTGGTGTAATTAGTTGGTGTAGTTAGGGGGATCATATCTTGTGCCCCTAAGGGGTTGAGAGTAGTGGATATAAAGTAAATGGGAGAGAAAGTAGTTTTCAAGTGTTGCCTAAAGTGAAGTTTGCAAGTGTTTCCCTTTTCCATTGATGTCAAAGGGGTAGAGAAAAGAAGTCTAAAAAAAATAAGAAGAAAGGGGAGAAAGAAAGAAGTCTAAAATGTAAGAAATTTCCAAGTAAGGGGGAGTGTTTCTTGATGCAAGGTTGCTTAAATGTTGTTGATGGTTTTTCAGAGCTAGTGTTTCCATAAACGACAAAGAGGGATATTGTTGCACTATGTTGTCATTAGTGTTGTAATTGATGTCAACCTCTAGTGTGGTAATGTTGAGGAGTTTTAGTGTTGAACAAGTTTTGTTGATGTAGTTGGTTCACTTGGTTTCCAAGTGCTTTTGAGAAAATTTGAATAAAGAATGTACAAGGTGATAGATTCATGTTCTATATTGTGCTCCACATTTATTCATGGTTGAAGATGTGCTTGTGTAGTTTGGGTGAGATGATAAGAGGTTTTCAAAGGTGTTATACCTAGAGTTTCAGGTTTTGGATTGTGTGACAGTGGAAGATGTGTTTGATAGTGTGTTTCCTGTGAAGAAGGTTGTCTAGGAGAAATGTAATTGCTCCACATTTCTCCATGTTGAGGTTTATTTTCTTGTGGATTTGGGAATGTTCTTATAATGCTTGAATCTACCTTCTCCTATAGTTTTTGGTGTTCAATTTTTCTGCAATTTTGGTTAGTTATTTGTATATATGTGGCAGTGTGGTTGGTTGCATAGGATGCTAGTATTCTTAGTTTCAAGTGGTTGCAACAACGTTCATGAATATTTTGATGATATTGTGTGATGTTTCTAAGTGTTTTGTAGGATGTTTCTAGACCCGGTGAAAAGTGAATTGATTGTTTGATATTGTTAGTGTAGGTTTGGCCAACTTGGTATGCTAGCATTGATTGTAGAGATGGTTTGTTATTTGTGGAAGCATGGTGTAGAATTTTACTTTATATTTGGGTCCTCATTGGTGTAGGAGCACCTAGGAAACACTAGGCATTAGGAAGTCTAGGATGCAATTTTTTTTTTGCAGTTGCCATGAAGGTCATGTAGACCATTGAATTGGAGTTAGAAGCTTAGGAATCAAGAGTGATCAGTAGGGATCAGTACTGATCAGTAGTGATCATTAGGTTAAGGAGTGGAAAGGTTTCATGAGTGTTGAAACTCATTTGTTTTTAGTTTTCTAGGAAATTGGCAAAAGTGGCAAAATGGTACATTTTGCACCTTTGCCACTTGATAACTAAAATGTCCGACCAAGGAAGGCATAAATACTTTGGGAAACCTATATAAGGTGTGCCTTGACCTGTAGATTGGTTGGAAGGCATTGGAAGCTTCTGCATTAATTCAAATTCATGAATATAAGTGAGGACAGTGACAAGTTTGAGTAATTTTCTGTGTTTTGTTTGGAATTTGTGTGTTGCAGATGTGATCATGGCACTGTGAATACTGTAGAATGTAGTACAATTGTCTTCCAAGATTTGTGTGGGATAGTAGGTAGCTAGTGTGTGCATTCCAAGCATTCTTTTGTAGACAGTTTGGTTCTTTAAAGTTACTATTCTGACTATCAGACCGTGGGTGAATGGAGATGTAGCTCTCTTTCCCACTGTACCTAGTGTACAGGATTTTGGGGATTGAGGCTAGACTCCATGGTTGTAAATAGGTTAGGGTTAGGAGTGGTTAGGAGTCAGAGATTCATGGAGAAAGTCTTCTCCTAGGTGAGCTTGACAGTGCCTGGCTAGGAAAGACAGTAAGTGCAAAGCACTTGGTTTGCAGGGGTGACCTTTCCCTAACAAGTCACATGGTGGAAAGGCAGACAGGAGCCTTGCAAAGGCTTGGCATGAAGGAGGAGACTTCACCGGTCCATGTGAATGGAGAACAAGCTGACAGTTCACTGTGTGGTCAGAAAATGGCTCAAAAAGACCTAAATTTTGCTAATTTGAAAGTTAGACTTGTGTACGGTCAAGTGAGGGTTGAGACCTTGAAAATCTTGAAGTGATGGGCATCAGGACCAAGAATCCATAGAAAATATTTTGGGCTCTTTGGGAAAGTTTGGAGAACCAACCGGTTTTCTTAGAATTGGAGACCTAATTGGGGCTCTTGGGCTAGTAGCCTTTTTAACCCTAGATGAGGGTTTGGAGATAGCGATGGAGAAAGGAAGTAAGGTGGAGTTTTTAGAACCAATTTGTGATGGTGTGAATTGTTGGAAGCATCCCCACACCCCTGCAAAGAACAAATGGAGAGTTGAGGATAGTTGGCCTTTAGGGAAGAGTAAGGGCTAAGGGAAGAGTAGAAGCATTTCACCAAGGTTGGCTTGGTAGTTTGGAAGGGAGATGATAGTAGGGTTGGCCAGTAGAACCAGGGGTACCTAGACATGAGGTAGGTACTAAAGGTTAAGGTGGTGGACACACCAAGGTGATCTTGCAAACAAAGATCCAGAGTATGGAGCAGTGCTTGTTCCATCCAACCCTACCTTATCAGAGCAAGTTAAAGATTTGGGAGAGAATCTTGCATGTCCAAACTTGAATCTAGTGGTTCCACAACCATGGTGACAAACATTGAGTTGGAAAAGAAGGTCGAAGATTAGGAGAAAGATAATAGGAGATTGAGAGAAATATTAGCACAATTGGAGGAAGCATTGAGTAATGTGCAAACCAAGACCAAAGAGGTCAATGATAGATTGGAGGGCAGGGTACCAAAGAGTGAAGAGGTTGTAGAGGAATACAAGACCCCTGAACTTGACCCTATTCTGCAAGAAGAGCCTTTCTTGAAGGAATTGAAGGCTTTGAGTGGAAAAGCACTTGAAGGCATACCACTATTTAGTGGGAAATTAGAAGCTGATCTAGTCATAGATTGGATAGAAGGAATGGAGAGCCATTTTGAGTGTGATGGAGTCACTGAAGCACAAAAGGTGAAGGTGGCCAAGTCTAGATTGAGAGGATATTCCTTGAGATGGTGGAAATTCATTCAAACAGAGAGGGAAAAGGAAGGCAAGAAGCCTATTTCAACTTGGAAGGGTATGGTTGTAAAAGTGAGAGAACCATACATACCAGATGACTATGAGATTCAGTTGCACAAGAAAAGACAAAGCTTGAGGCAAAGAGACCAAGATGTGAACACTTACACAGAGGAGTTTCAAAAACTTTGTATGAGGTCTAATGTTTCAAAAGATGAAATTCTCAAGGTAGCTAGGTATCTTAATGGATTGAAGTGGAACATTCAAGAGGAGATGGCTCTTCTAAGTCCTAAGACAGTACACCAATGTTACCAATTAGCTACTAAGATTGAGGAAAGAAGCAAGAGGAAACAAGACCAAGCTTCTAAGGGTAGAGGCAAAGGTAGAGATCAAAGAGATCAAAGAGGACAGGGAGGTGGCTACCAAAGTAGAGGAAATGAACCAAGAAACCAAGGTGAATCTAAACTCACTGAGCATGGAAGTGAAGCACCTTCTAGAGGAGGTTATGGAAGAGGTAGAGGATATCAAGGAGGATCAAATAGAGGAAGAGGAGCAGGCAGGAGCAATTCATATTTTTCTACTATGAAATGTTACCATTGTGGTCAAGTAGGCCATCCAGCTTATAGGTTCCCAGAGAAAGCATATTCATCAAACACTGAGAAGAGAGTGGCATATGCTCAAGAGGACACCATGAGCACTAAATCACCAGAGTTCAGTCATATTGAATCTGAAATGGGAGAGAATCTGATGTTTAGGAGAGTTTTGATAAGACAACCGGTCAAGGAAGAACCAAAACAAAGGAGAGATCTATTTAGAGTGAGATGCAAGATACTTGGAAAAGTGTGTAAGGTCATTGTAGATTTAGGTTCAACATACAAAATCATCTTAGAAGAGGCAGCAAAGAAGTTAAAATTAGAGAAGGTACCCGACACTAACCCCTACAAAGTAACATGGCTAAACAAAGGGTAGAGTGTTCTTGTTAATGAGCAAGTAACGGTGGAGTTTTCCATTGGAGGGTACAAAGATAAGTTGATTTGTGATGTTTTACCCATGGATGCATGCCATCTACTATTGGGCAGACTATGGTAGTATGACAGAAGTGCCATCTATGATGGGAAGGAGAATACTATCTCTTTTAAAAAGGATGGGAAGACCTTTAAGTTGTAGTCACTGTCAGAGGAGGATGAAGGATAGTCAAAGACACCTAGTGTCTTGTTGAGCAGTGGTAAAGAGTTCCTTAACACCCTACATAAAGGAGGGGAAGGTTATGTGATCATGGTGCAACCCAAAGAGGAAGACAAGGCTGGGAAAACAATCATACCCGGAGTAGTCCAAGAGTTGTTAGAGCAATACAAGGATATAGTTAGTGATGGGACACCTACAAATTTACCTCCAAAGAGAGCCATTAGTCATCAGATTGACTTCATACCTGGAGCATCATTTCCTAACAAAGCAGCTTATAAGCTTACACCGAATCAGAATCTAGAGGTAGCTAGACAAGTGCAGGAGTTAATGGATCAAGGATTGATTAGGAAGGGAATCAGCCCATGTGCAGTACCAGTGGTCTTAGCATCAAAGAAAGGAGGCAAGTGGAGGTTATGTACTGATTCTAGAGAAATAAATAGAATCACAATTAGGTATAGGTTCCCTATTCCTAGGATTGAAGACTTGATGGATTGTCTTGGAGGAGCTCAATACTACACCAAGTTGGATCTCAAGAGTGGATACCATTAGATCCGAATCAAGGATGGAGATGAGTGGAAGAAAACATTCAAGAAAAATGATGGGTTGTATGAGTGGAGAGTTATGCCATTTGGCCTCTCTAATGCCCCTAGCACATTCATGAGGCTCATGAATGAAGTACTCAAAGACTTTACAGGGATATTTGTGGTGGTATACCTTGATGATATACTCATCTTTAGCAAGACAATAGAAGAACACCTAAAGCATGTGGAGATGGTTCTTAGAAGGTTGCAAGAGGAGAAGTTGGCCATCAACCTAGGAAGTGTGAATTCTTTAAACAAGAGCTTATATATTTGGGTTTTGTAGTGTCACAAGGATCATTGAAAATGGATCCAAGCAAGGTGGAAGCTATCCTAAACTGGCCTACACCAACCACAGGGACCGAGGTAAGAAGTTTCCATGGATTGGCTCAATTCTATAGGAAATTCATAAGAAAATTTAGTGGCATATGTGCACTAGTCCTAGATACAATCAAAGGTGGTTTGAAAACTAAGTTTGTGTGGACTCAAGAAGCTGAGAAAGGATTTGAGAAATTGAAACAAGAAGTGGCAACTCAACCTATTCTTTTATTACCTAGTTTTGACAAGTTGTTTACTGTGGAATGTGATGCTAGTGGAATGGTAGTAGGAGGAGTGCTTAGTCAAGAAGGTAGAACTATAGCTTTCTTTAGTGAAAAGCTCAATAAAGCTAAGAAGAAGTACTCAACCTATGACCTAGAACTTTATGCTTTGGTTCAGTCACTTAGGAAGTGGAGGCATTACCTTCTACCCAAGGAGTTTGTAGTCTTTACTGACAATCATGCACTTAGCTATATCAACACCCAAGAGAAGTTGAGCAATAGACATTTGAAATGGATGGAATACATCCAAGCTTTTACTTTCACCATCAAGCACAAGAAGGGACAGTTGAATAAGGTAGCAAATGCACTAAGTAGGAGATTGCTGACAGTGCAAGAGATACAGATCAAGAGCATTGGAATAGAGAGCTTCAAGGATCTCTATGGGGAAGATGAAGATTTCTCAGAGGCCTACAAGGTATGTTATGACTTTGAGAATCATTTTCATAGCCAATACTTAGAGTATACTTTGCAAAGTGGATTGTTGTTTAAAGGGAATCGGTTATGTGTTCCAAGAGGATCAATGAGAGAGAATCTCATTCAGGAAAAGCATAATGGTAGTCTTAGTGGAAATTTTGGCATCAAAAAGACATTAGAACTAGTGCAAAGGTTCTACTATTGGCCTAAGTTGTCAAGAGATGTTAGGAGGTATGTGGAGCAATGTGTTGTGTGTATGAAAGCTAAGGGAGGAGCTAGTAATGCTGGCCTATATCAACCCCTACCTATTCCTAACAAACCATGGGAGTGTGTTAGCATGGATTTTGTGGTAGGACTCCCTAAGACCAAGACTGGATTTGATAGTGTGTATGTAGTGGTGGATAGATTCAGCAAAATGAGTCACTTTATTCCTTGCAAGACCACTCATGATGCTAGCTATATAGATCACCTTTTCTTCAAGGAAATAGTAAGGATCCATGGATTGCCTTTAAGCATTGTTTCAGGCAGGGATGTGAAGATCATGAGTCATTTTTGGAAGACTCTATGGAGCAGATTGGGTACTAATCTGTCTTTTGGATCAGCTTACCATCCTCAGACTGATGGTCAAATAGAGATGGTTAACAGGGTGCTAGGTAACCTTCTAAGGTGCCTAACTAAATAGTATGGATAGACATGGGATATGGTTATCTCACAGGCTGAGTATGCTTATAATGACAGTGTGAACCGGACTACAGGGAAGAGTCCTTTTGAGGTTGTGTATGGAATGCACCCAAGAGGTATATGTGAGCTCAGAGATTTAGGAGCTATGGAACATAGGAGTGGAAATTCAGAAGAATTCACTCCGACCATGAAGGAGATTCAGGAGCAGGTGAAGAGGACAGTTACCGAGGCTACTCAAAAGTTGAAAGAGAAGGTGGATTTATCAAGAAAAGATTTACAATTTGTAGTAGGAAACTTTGTCATGGTCCACCTTAAAAAATCAAGGTTGTAGAAGGGTATATAAACCAAATTGTAGATTGAAAGAGTGGGACCATGCAAGGTATTAGCCAGGTTTGGGAAGAATGCATACAAGGTGGAGTTACCCATTGATTTGGGAATTTCACCAGTTTTCAATGTAGCTGATTTGATCAAGTACAAGGGATCAGTCAATAACATAGATCAGACCAGTAAGGAGATCTTCAAAGATGTAAGCAACATACCCTTACCTATTCAAGACAAGCTTCAGGCAGAAAGGATCTTGGAGTCAAGGGTAAAGAAGTCTACAAGGCACAAAGTGTACATGGAGCATCTTGTCAAGTGGAAGAACAAACATGAATCTAAGGCTACATGGGTGGATGAAGCTCAGTTCAAGAAGTAGGGCATAGATGTCTCTCTACTCTCTCCTCACATTCCTTAGAGGTTGTGCAGAGGGGGGAGAATGGTGCAGGAGCACCTAGGAAACACTAGGCATTAGGAAGTCTAGGATGCAATTTTGTTTTTGTAGTTGCCATGAAGGTCATGTAGACCATTGAATTGGAGTTAGAAGCTTAGGAATCAGGAGTGATCAGTAGGGATCAATACTGATCAGTAGTGATTAGTAGGTTAAGGAGTGGAAAGGTTTCATGAGTGTTGAAACTCATTTGTTTTTAGTTTTCTAGGAAATTGGCAAAAGTGGCAAAATGGTACATTTTGCACCTTTGCCACTTGATAACTAAAATGTCTGACCAAGGAAGGCATAAATAATTTGGGAAACCTATATAAGGTGTGCCTCAACCTGTAGATTGGTTGGAAGGCATTGGAAGCTTTTTCATTAATTCAAATTCATGAATATAAGTGAGGACAGTGATAAGTTTGAGTAATTTTCTTTGTTTTGTTTTCAATTTGTGTGTTGTAGATGTGATCATGGCACTGTGAATACTATAGAACATAGTATAATTGTCTTCCAAGCTTTGTGTGGGATAGTAGGTAGCTAGTGTGTGCATTCCAAGCATTCTTTTGTAGACAGTTTGGTTCTTTAAAGTTACTGTTCTGACTGTCAGACCGTGGAAGAATGGAGATTTATTTCTCTTTCCCACTGTGCCTAGTGTATAGGATTTTGGGGATTGAGGCTAGACTCCATGGTTGTAAATAGGTTAGGGTTAGGAGTGGTTAGGAGTAAGGGATTCATGGAGAAAGTCTTCTCTTAGGCGAGCTTGACAGTGCCTGACTAGGAAAGACAGTAAGTGCAAAGCACTTGGTTTGTAGGGGTGACCTTTCCCTAACAAGTCACATGGTGGAAAGGTAGATAGGAGCCTTGCAAAGGCTTGGCATGAAGGAGGATACTTCACCGGTCCATGTGAATGGAGAACAAGCTAACAGTTCACTATGTGGTCAGGAAATGGCTCAAAAAGACCTAAATTTTGCTAATTTGAAAGTTAGACCTGTGTACGGTCAAGTGAGGGTTGAGACCTTGAAAATATTGAAGTGATGGGCATCAGGACCAAGAATCCATAGAAAAGATGTGTGGTTCTTTGGGAAAGTTTGGAGAACCAACCAGTTTTCTCAGAATTGGAGACCTAATTGGGGCTCTTGGGCTAGTAGCCTTTTTAACCCTAGATGAGGGTTTGGAGATAGCGATGGAGAAAGGAAGTAAGGTGGAGTTTTTAGAACCAATTTGTGATGGTGTGAAGTTTTTGGAAGCATCCCCACACCCCTGCAAAGAACAAATGGAGAGTTGAGGATAGTTGGCCTTTAGGGAAGAGTAAGGGCTAAGGGAAGAGTAGAAGCATTGCACCAAGGTTGGCTTGGTAGTTTGGAAGGGAGATGATAGTAGGGTTGGCCAGTAGAACTAGGGGTACCTAGACATGAGGTAGGTCCTAAAGGTTAAGGTGGTGGAGACAACAAGGTGATCTTGCAAAAAAAGATCCAGAGCATGGAGCAGTGCTTGTTCTATCCAACCCTACCCTATCACTCATTAACCCTTGGTTTGGTCTTCCTTCACTTATTTCCACCAAAAAAGTGTTTGGTGTTGACCTATTTGGTGGTTGCATGTTTGAGGTGCATACGTTTCATTTAGGCTGATAAGCCCAAAATATGTTCATGATTTGGATATCATGATATAGTTTTAAATACCCGTACTCTTTTTAATGGTTGTTTTAAACTTTGTGATTATGAAATTTTTTGGGTAGTATCCTGCGGCAAGCATTCCTATTTTCCTATAGCCTAATATCTTCGTATGTCTATTTTCATTACCCTATTTTGACTTCTCAATCGATTGATACAATATATGTAGTTTTTGGATAAATGAGATGAATTTATTGTGTGTGATTAATGATGAGTATCGTGCTATTATATGCATGATTTCTTTCGCCTTAGTTGCCATGTGTTCCATAGGTTGTTAAATTTAGTATGAATAAGTCTATACACAACAAAATGTGGCCTTGCAGAAAAAGCCCTTTGCCAGCACACCGTCGAGGAAGTTGTTCCGGCGAGGATTCTCTGTTCGGGTCATTGGGAGGAAACCTAAGCAATCATCAATCTAGAAAGAGTGGAATGCTAGATTCTCTGAATTGGTTGAGTAGTTATACTCTCATTTATGAGGAGTCTGTTCCTCAGCGTCAGGAAGCATTTATGACCGCATCTTTCTTTGTTTAGTTAGTTAGTTAGTTATCTTTCTATAAATAAATGTCCCTCCTACACGAGTGAACAAAGTTAGAAGAGATTAGACTAGACTAGAGAGTAGAAACAAAATAGAGTATGTAAGAGCAGTGTTATAATGATGAATAGAGTTTTGAGTTAGTTTTCTTACAAGCAGAATGACCATGTATATGATTCCAAGTTTATGAATAAAAGTTGATGAAGTTTTGGGTTCAATTCTTGCATAAATTGGTTGATGCTTTCTAAGGGGGCCCACTTAGTATCTTTAGTTAGTTGTTTATTTCCTATTATTTATCAATTAGGATTTCATTCCAAGAAGTTTCAGTGAAAACAAAGCCATATATTGTTCTTGCAGCATAAGGAATCCATCCCTGTGTCTGTTCCTGCAACATAAGGCTAGTTCATGGTTTGTTTCTTAGTAATGGTTATTATGATTTATGCTTTAATTAAGTTATGCTTAAGTTGATAAGACTTTTCCTTACGTTCCTGCATTAGAAGTAGAATCCCTTTCAAGCATTTATTTCTAGTAAATTATGACTAAAATCAGTTCTTAGTGCACATACAATGCCGCTCCATTTCAATTATACATTCCCTGGTTTGAAAAAGTAAATGAATGACCATAAGAAGATGTTAGTCACCTATTGGAATGTCCAGTTCCCACATTAGGATTTACCATGACTTTTATATGCTTTTGTGGGCGACAACCATTTTTGGCACCATTGTCAGGGATGGTGTCAAGCTGAGAACCTGTCACAATCATTGTTAGCAGTAGTTTACTATTCAAGAATTTTTAATATCCTTCAATTTGAGTTAAGTACGTTACATGCATAGAAGAAGAGACTCTCTAGGAATATTCCTACCAAACCCTCCATTCAGTGATAACAATTTTGAACCAGCTTACAATCTATTTGAGGAAGGAGGAGACCAAGATATCAATCCATTTGCCATTACTGAATACCTGCTCGCTGAATTTCCCTTTGCCCTAGCTAATGAAGAACCTCAAGAGAATCCATTTGATTTGATACTCTATCAAGAAAATATGGCACAAAATCCACCTAATCAACCTCATGCCTTTGAATTCTCCATCATAGCCCAACAAGATAATGATAACTTCAAGAATATTCCTTCTTCATTACTTCCCAAGTTCTATGGACTAGTTACAGAGGACCTAGACACTTTCTTGTCTGAGTTTGACATCCTCTGTCAAAGCTATGATTACACTTCAGATGCTCACAAGCTGAAGTTGTTTCCTGCTACTTTGAAGGAGGGAGCTCTTAGATGGTTTATGAGTTCGGGAAGAGATGCTGTCGATAGTTGGGCAGTCATGCAAACAAAATTTCTTGCGAAATACAAAGAATATTGTAAGAGTGGTAGTAAGGGTGATGATATATTCCGAATTCAGCAAAAGGAGGATGAAAGCCTGGAAGACTATATCTCAAGGTTCTTGTTTTCCTTGAAAAATAATTCAAACCATACTCTCAATGAAGAATCTCAGAAATTACTCTTTCTAAGGGGAATCAATGACTCCTGTATTGATGCCCTGGATCTGATGGGAGGAGGTGATATAACCCAAGTGCCTTGGGATGATATTAAGAACACATGTCACAACTACTCTCGAGCAAATGTCAAGAAGGGTAGAGGTCACCAAGCCATAGTGGGAAAGTCTTCCACTAATGGAGTTTCATGGATGGAGATTTCAAATTTGCTATCTGATTTCAAGCAGGATATCATAAACAATATGGCTACAAAATTGGATACTATGCAAGCTCGAAAGAAACATGAAGAAGCTGAAGCAATCTTGGCTGAGTTCTATCCACATTGCCGACAGAAAAAATCATGACTGCAGATATAAGATGGTGGCTAACCTGGAGGCTAAGCAATTACCTACTGAATTTAAGGTAGTAGAGGGTGATAACGATAAAGTATTCTACATTGCACAAAGGCACCCATGGGCTCAAAGACAAGGTATGCCTCAAGACCCTTTGACTTTTGGTAATCCTTACTCTAATTACAATAACCAATGACAACCTATATATGGCCCATCACCACCTTGGAATACCTCTCAACCACATTGGCCTAACTATCATAGTCCAAAATGGCAATCTCCTCAAGGAGGTTGGCAGCAACCACAAGGACAATGGACTCCACCCCAAGGTAATTTGCAGCAAAATCCTCAGTGGAGAAGCTCTGAACAATGGCAGAGCCAATCCCCTGGATTCTTGCAGCCACAATAGCCACAACCTTCGGCCCTCATGCCACCTCTTGCAACACCTCTCGCAAATACTGGTCCTCCAAAACAAACACCTATGCCTGCTCAACCATTGCCAAATCTTAATAATAAGCAGCAGCAACAACAACCTATGTATTTTGCAGAAGCCAATCATTATCTAGCTTATGCTTTGCATATTAATGATATCCATCTAAGGTCTGGAACCACACTCCCTACTTTGTAGCCACCAGTAATTACTAAGATTCCAGACTCTATCTCTGAACAACCTGCTGATCCTGCAACCAATATACCTATGTTAGATACTATTTCCAAGGAGCCTGTCTTGTAGCATCAAGCCAAACCACCTTTTCCTTAGAGATTGCAAGTCACTACACCCAAGTCTATGGAAGAGCCTACCTTTGATATTTTGGATCAGCTAAGAAATGTAAACATCCAAATTCCCCTCTTTCAAGCCATTAAAGATGTCCCAATTTATGGAAAAACCATTAAGGAGGCATGTTTGAAGAAACCAGGAAGAAAGAAAAAGGATCCCCAAACTATCCATGTTCTTGGAAAGTTGGCGGATAATATGTTAGGAAAGGTAGTTATGCCAAAATATATTGACCTTGGAATTCCTGTGGTACAAATAAATATTAATGGCCAGCTAGTAAAGAATGTTTTGATTGTACTTGGTGCAACCATCAATGTAATGACCAAGCATACTATGGATTATTTGAATATCCTAACCATTAGGTCTACACCCATTGTCCTACAACTTTCTAACAATTTCAAAGTAACACCTGATGGCATGGTGGAAGATATAATTGTCAATCTTGAGTCTTGGGAATACCCAACAGATTTCACCATATTGTCCACTAAGGCAACTTTGGGGGGATATCCTATCATCCTAGGTAGACCATGGTTAGCCACAACTGATTCTTTTATAGGATGCCATTCAGGAGACATGACAATTTCTGATGGTCAGTCAACAAAGAAATTGGCTTTATACCCACCTGCCCAGCCTTAGCTAGACTTGTCTCAGCCAATTTGGCCAAATTTAGGTGAAGAAACTAAAGAAGTCAGTTCATTGACTCACTTAATAATGTTGCAAACTAATCCATTTTCCCAACTTCAGAGTGAGGATGACCTGTTTTTACAAATTTTGCAGTCCAACTCTGATATGAGTAGCCCATCTGTTTTAGATAATTGTGCTTAGCAGTGCTTCCTGCAACAACTAAATCCTGAGAGCTTGCCATTTAAAATTCCTGCAGTCTATCAACATTGGCTTCCACAAGGAATATAGACACCACCTTTATCAGTAGACTCCATGAATGATCTTACCAAGCAAATTGAGCTGTCACTAGGCTACTGTCTGAATATCAATAATAAGCTACCTCAATCTCAACAAAATTCCTTGGTCACAATGCTGCAAGATCAACACAAAGCTTTTGCATGGGACTATGGGGATATGAAGGGAATAGATCCTCAACTTTGTACTCATAGGATCTACATTAAGGAAGACTGTTCACCTGTTAGGCAACCTCAAAGAAGGATAAACCCAACACTCAAGGAAATAGTTAAAAATGAGCTCCAAAAATTGCTTGATCCTAGTTTCATCTACCCTATTTTAGATAGTCAATGGGTATCTCCGTTGGTGATTGTTCCTAAAAAAAATGGAAAATGGAGAGTTTGTGTAGACTACAAGGAGCTGAATACTACAACTAAAAAGGATCACTTTCCACTGCCATTTGTTGATCAAGTGCTGGACTCATTGTCTGGTAAAAAGTATTTCTCCTTTTTGGATGGATATAGTGGGTATAATCAAATTAAAATTGCCCCTGGTGATTAGGACAAAACAAATTTTACTTGTCCATGGGGGACTTTTGCCTACTCTATCCTACCTTTTGGCCTATGTAATGCACCCGCAACATTTCAAAGGGCAGTAATTAGTAGTTTTGTTGACATTTCTAATGATTCTATGGAGATTTACATGAATGACTTCACCACTTATGGAGTTACTTATGAAGAAGCATTAGAAAATTTGGAGAAAGTGTTGAAAATATGTAAGGAGCATAATTTATCTTTGAATACTGAGAAGTGTTTTATGATGATGCAAGAAGGAATTATTTTAGGCCATCGTATCTCTCAAGCTGGAATTCAAGTTGATCCTGCAAAAATAGAAGTCATTCTAACTTTTCCAGCACCTATGAAACAAAAGGATGTTAGAAACTTCTTAGGACATGCTAGATATTATAGAAGATTTATCAAATATTTTAGCAAAATAGCCACTCCATTGTATAACTTACTGACTAAGGATTCTAAATTTAACTGGACTGAGGCTTGTGACAAATCTTTCCTGCAGCTTAAGAAATTACTTACTCAGGCACCTGTTCTTCAAGGACCCAAGTGGAGTCTTCCCTTTCATATACACACAGATGCTTCTGATTATGCCATAGGGACAGTTTTAGGACAGAAAGAGAATTCCATAGAGCATGTCATATATTTCATTAGAAAAAACCTTCAAGGCCCTGAATTAAACTATATTGTCATAGAGAAAGAATTGCTAGCAGTTGTGTATGCCTTGAACAAGTTTCAGCATTATGCTGTTGGTTACCAAATATTTATTCATGCAAATCATGCAACAATAAGGTACCTCATGAATAAGCCTACTATATTTGGCAGATTAGGAAGGTGGCTCCTATTGTTGCAGGAATTTGATATCATAGTTATTGATAAGCCAGGCAGGGCAAATGTGGTGGCTGATTTATTGTCAAGACTTCAAACAACTACACCTGCCACCTCTAAGGTAATTGATGATAGCTTTCCTGATGAACATCTATTTTCTATTGCTGCTCAAACTTCATGGTATGCAGATATTACCAATTATTTAGCAACCAATAGAATTCCAGCTCACTTCTCACCAGAGGACAAAAAGCTATTGACTGAGAAAAGTTTTAACTTTTCATGGATCACAAACTGTTTATTTTACATAGGACCTGACCAAGTCATGCGAATGTGTGTTAGAGAAGATGAGACTTATGACATTTTGCATTCTTTTCATGATGATTCATGCAGTGGGCACTTTGCATCCAAGAGAACATCAATGAAAGTGCTTAACATAGGGTACTATTGACCCACACTACATAAGGATGTTGTAGCCTATACTAGAAAATGTGATAGATGTCGACGAATGGGGAGACCAACAAACTCTGATGAAATGCTCCTGTATCCACAAGTGGTAGCTAGTCCCTTTGATAAGTGGGGAATGGATTTTGTTGGGCCTATTGATCCTCCATCCAATGGAAAATCTTACATTTTGGTTTGCACTGATTATGTAACCAAGTGGGTGGAAGTGAAAACAATGACACATGCCCATGATAATAAAGTTGTTGAGTTCCTGTATGAGCAGATTTTTACTCGATTTGGAGTCCCAAGGGAGCTTGTTACTGATCAAGGAGCTCAGTTTACATCAAACCTGATCACTGCATTGATGAATGATTACAAGATTAGGCACAAAAAGTCAAGCCCCTATCACCCTCAAGCCAATGATCAGGAAAAAGTTACTAATAGAGAATTGGAGGCAATCCTTACAAAAATAGTACAATTACACAAGAAAGATTGGAGCAGTCATCTTCCAGAAGCGGTTTGGGCCTATAGGACAACATGGAAAACAGCTACAGGGTTTACCCCTTCTGAGTTACTTTATGGCAAGACTGCCATGTTACTAATAGAGTTTGAGCATAAGACCTTAAGGACTGCTCTTCAGCTTAAAATTGAGCTTTTAGAAGCCTAAAAGGAATGCCTCCTACAACTGAATGCATTGGATGAGATGAGGAAAGTTGCCTTGCAACATACTAAAGCTATCTAGTAGCAAAGGAAGAAATGGCATGACCAGAATATCAGAACTAAGCATTTCTCTGCTGGTGACTGGGCGTTGCTCTATGACTCCAGGTATAAAGAAAATCAAGGTAAACTTACAACAAGATGGCTTGGTCCATATGAAATAGAAAATGTATTTGATAATGGTTCAGTTCAATTGGATACAATAGATCCTATCTGATTCAAACTGCTGGTTAATTGACACCGACTTTGGTTGTATCATAAGCCTGCATCAAAAGAACAATTTATGAAGCAATTTGTTTTAGATGCAGCCACTGATCTTCATGTAGCAAAAGGCTTCGGTCTTCTTCCTGCAACATCTCTTTGAAAACTATGTTGTACGTCCATAATAAAGGTTTTCGTTTTACGAAAACCACTTTCTCCATCACCATCCATCACATCCATCACCATCATTCATTCATTCGATCTTTCTTTTCTATGTCACCCATCCATGTCATCCACCTGCCTACCACCTTCATTTCTAGTTTTTTTTTCAAGCAGTCATTTCAGGCTGTGCTGTGATATCTCCTAATATCCATGAGCATTAATTACAAGGTACACAATATTCTTTTTTTTTTGTCACATCATTTATTTATTTCATTTATTCATTTATTACAATGTGTCTATCAGTCATTACTGCCAGTTCTTAGCCTATCCTTTTGCACATGTGTGGACACATACCATATTTTAAGTAGGGGGCGGGTATAGTCTTTTTCAAACTTTTTCTTTTACTATTGCCACGTCTGTTAAAGACAGTTTTCTTGTACTTGCCAAAAATGAATGCATGCTTTTACCCTGATCAAAAAGTTAACTGCTTAATTAAGTAGTTCTAAAAATCATTCCATGCAATTGTCTTTTATTTCATCCTTGGTAAGTAAAGAAAAGTAATGGCCTGAAAAGAAAGACGTAGAGTGAAGAAAAAGTGTTTTCAAATATTCAGAAGAGGTTGAGTTTCAGGGATTTTAGCAGAGATAGTTGTGAATATGGGTGGCTAGCTAGTAAGACATGAGCCAGTAGCTCATGAAGCATCAATGCAAGATCCTCAGGTGGTTCATGCATTCAGTATTTGTGGATGGCTGCGTTATTTTCTGAGGATGGATTCTTTCAATGAAGAAGCTGCAGGTGAATTTTTGAGAACTCTTTTAGAGGGAGAGGCTATAGTATGGGGTTTAACAATAGCCATTACTGAAGAATGGATTGCTGAAGTGACTAGGCTTCTTGCAGCTGGAGAAAACTTTCCTATAGGAAGAGACACTATTTCTTCTAGGGCATAATTCACATTGCCAACTGATGGACCCTTAAAGGTTTCAAAGCAAGGATGCAAAAGGGTGTCACTACCTTATCCATGTTCAGAATATGTCTCCTTCATAATTAGGTATTTGATTTGTGAAGGATAGTTTTCTTATTTGCATTCTTAACACTTTAAATTGTTGAGTCATATGAGGTGCGGGTTAGCTATCAACGTTCCAAATTTCTTGTTAAATATTTTGGAGCGTAGTGCCCATGAAACCCAGAAGGGAAAAGACAATTCCATCACCCATCATTCCCTTATTAAATTGTTAATTGAACATTCTCTGAGGTATGTATCACTCCTTTCTTGGAAAGAATTTACTGCCCAGAAAGGACTGCAACCTCTAGAACCTCCTCGAACACTCCCTGCACAGACCAAGAAAAAGAGAAAGAGAGTAGAGTCTACGAGTGGAGATGTTGAGCAAGAATCATCTACTCCTGCAATACCTAGTCCTGCAACATCCACACCTGAACCCTCTACGCAAATAAGAACTAGGTCTGCTACAAGAAAAGAAAAGGGGAAAACAAAAGTAGGAGAACCATCCAGTGCTGAGCATACCCCAGAAGCAAACCCTCAAACACAAAAGAGAAAATGTGCTACCTAGTTGTTTCCTGCAGCAACACCTATTGTCACCACAATTTCATCATCATCATCCTCTCATGCTGAGTTTGAATTCCCTAGGCAAGATAGGAAGAGGAAAGCTGCAAAAGCACCTCCTGCATCTGTTGCATTACCTAGAAGAGCTTCAAAAAGAAAATAGAGTAAAACTACCCCAACCTCTAGCCAACCAGAAATTATAGTCATTTCGGAGGAATCCGAGGAGCTTATTCATGAGGATTCTTAGAGTGTATCTGAGAATGTTCTGCACAGTTCCTTTGTTATTCTTGAGGAGTTACAAACTGAAATAGAGGAAGTTGGGGAAGTACAACAAGGTTATAGTAATGAAGGGAGGATGCCAAGCCTTAATGATTTGGCTAATGCAATTGAGAGAATTTCAGAAGAAGCACAATCTCCTCCTAAGCAGCAACATGAGTTCATCCTGCAGCAAGAAGAGGAACAATTTGAGCAACCTAAAACATCCAATGAAAAACCATTGCCCTCTAAAACATGTCAGGCATTGGTTGTGTATAAAAGAACGTTGCTGATTAAATACTTAGAATATCTCAAAATTGCCTAGAGGCCTGTTACACTTCAGACCTTGAGTTTTCGCCATCTAGCTAAAACTCAAATGCAACAAAGTCTATGAGAAGAGGAGAAGAAGAAATTAAAGAAAGAAATTGAAAGCCAGAAATAGGAAATCCAGGAAATAAAGGATAAAATGAATGAAATGATGAAAGTAGCTGGACAAATCATGGAATGTAGACCACCACCCAAAGTGTATGTAATGTGCCTTAAGGAGTAGTTTTTTTGGTTCCAGTTAATGAGAATTTCTAAAAATATGGACCTCGTCATTCATTCTACTAAAGAGTTTTATGATGCCTATCAGACAACACCTAATTGGCTAAGGAATTCTATGTGTGAATTTTATTTACATGGTTTGTTAATCCCCTTTGAAACTGAGTGGAATCCACTTCTTTACATCGGTGACATTCATTTGAGGTCATTTATGTCTTGGGTGGCTAATGAGATTAATTATAGGAAGTAATTAGAGGATTATGAGGAAGCTGAATGGAAATAACCTATTCCCCTTAGACCAGAAAGCTCAGACCCTCAAATATTTCTGAGAACTTGGTTTTTTGTTGCATATGGATTTTATGATCCTGCAACAAGAGTAAATATATTTGATCTTAGGAACCAGGTATATAATGAATTTAAATGCCAACCATATTCATTCTGGAAGCTTCAAGGAGTAAAACAAGATGGGAGAAATTGACAGTTGGCCTAAGAAAATCTGAGCCTCATAGTCCTTTGAATTTCAAAGCAGCCATTAGAAGATTAGAAAGATATATACAGCTGGGTCTCCAGGTTAGATTTGAATTGTGGTTCCCATTGAAATTTCGACCTTCTGATTTAATGTGGCCACTGTATCCTTATCTTGCCACAGATATTAATGAAGACACAGAAGCTCGCAGGTATGAAAGATGACAGAATTACAAAGGCTTCTACTACAAGTTTGGGACTTCAATGCAAGGCCATGTTACTCCTACCGATTTCAGGGAGACAACTAGGAAGATTAATGCTGGAGGACTAGCAATAGCTAAAGTAGGGGGCAAATGATGAGCCCAAAATATGTTCATGATTTGGATATCATGATATAGTTTTAAATACCCATACTCTTTAATGGTTGTTTTAAACTCTGTGACTATGAATTTTTGTGGGTAGTATCTTGTGGCAAACATTCCTATATTCTTGCAGCCTAATATCTTCGTATGTCTATGTTCATTACCCTATTTTGACCTCTCAATCGACTGATATGATATATGTAGTTTTTGGATAAATGAGATGAATTTAATGTGTGTGATTAATGATGAGTATCATGCTATTATATGCATGCTTTATTTCTCCTTTGTTTCCATGTGTTCCACAGGTTGTAAAAGTTAGTATGAACAAGTCAATACACAACAAAACGTGGCCTTACAGAAAAAACCCTTTGCCAGGACGCCGTCGAGGAAGTTGTTTCAACGAGGATTCTCTGTCTAGGTCATTGGGAGGAAATCTAAGCAATCATCAATCTAGAAAGAGTGGAACACTGGATTCTCTGAATTGATTGAGCAATTATACTCTCATTTATGAGGAGTTTGTTCCTTGGCGTTAGGAAGTGTTTATGACTACATCTTTCTCTGTTTAGTTAGTTAGTTAGTTATCTTTCCATTAATAAATGTTCCTCCTACGCGAGTGAACAGAGTTAGAAGAGATTAGACTAGACTAGAGAGTAGAAACAAAACATAGTATGTAAGAGCAGTGTTATAATGATGAATAGAGTTTTGAGTTAGTTTTCTTACAAGCAGAATGACCATGTATATGATTCCAAGTTTATGAATAAAAGCTAATGAAGTTTTGAGTTCAATTCTTGCATAAATTGGTTGATGCTTGCTAAGGGGGCCCACTTAGTAAGTATCTTTAGTTAGTTGTTTATTTCCTATTGTTTATCAATTAGGATTTCATTCCAGGAAGTTTCAGCACAAACTCAGTCTTATATTATTCCTACAGCATAAGGAATCCATCCCTGTGTCTATTCCTGTAGCATAAGGCCAATTTATGGTTTGTTTCTCAGTAATGGTTATTACGCTTTATGCTTTAATTAAGTTATGCTTAAGTTGATAAGACTTTTCCTTACATTCCTACAGCATAAGGAATCCATCCCTGTGTCTATTCCTGTAGCATAAGGCCAATTTATGGTTTGTTTCTCAGTAATGGTTATTACGCTTTATGCTTTAATTAAGTTATGCTTAAGTTGATAAGACTTTTCCTTACATTCCTGCATTAGAAGTAGAATCCCTTTCAAGCATTTGTTTCTAGTAAATTGTGACTAAAATCGGTTCTTAGTGCACATACAGTGCCGCTCCATTTCAAGTATACGTTCCCTAGTTTGACAAAGTAAATGAACAACCATAAGAAGATGTTAGTCACCTGTTGAAATGTCCAACTCCCAGGTTAGGATTTACCATGACTTTTATATCCTTTTGTGGGCGACAACCAGAGGCTGACCTAAAGAAGTTGTTTGAGGTCATGAAAGATAGATATTCAAGGTTAATTGTTGGATATGGGTATGATGAAGAGTGATGTGAAGGATGATACAAAAATAATCAAGTGTTCTGATATGAGTGTGAGCTTAGATTCCTAAGGTTACTATAAGTAGTGAGTAAAAGGTGTCTACATTTTCAATGTACCTGAAGTTGCTGGAGGCAGTGAGCCAAAGGTTGCTGATGGTGTAGAGTTGTTGTGGTGGATCTTCCTATTACTCTAAGGTATTGAACCTCCTTGTAACAATATTATTCTATTATATTCTCTTCTATTTTAGACAGTGAGTCCTTTGGGAAATGAGCCCTTGGAAGTGATCCATTCTTTTCTTTTGGGTAGCGAGCCCTTTCGGAAGTGAGCCTCTTGTAATTAGTGTTATTCATATATATATGTG